>CATKHM010001204.1:0-10746 GCA_949751825.1 Blepharisma undulans | reverse complement strand
ATTTATTTTATTCAAAATTTTATTCATATTTAGGCAGCCTTTGAGTGATTATGTCAGCATTCAGCAATCTTTTCGGAATTTTAAGATAATTTGAAGAAATCAAGGCAGCATATTTTTCTGATTCTTGGAAATAACGTAAAGATTGCCTAAATAGAGGTTACTCATAGTTTCGGCACATAAATGCTAATTCAGCATTAAGATATAGAACTTTTAGCTGATAAATTGGGTTCATTCTTTCTGTGGAGACAAAACTATTTAGGTAGAGATTTATTTGGTTGAACTGGGCTTCACTCGCATGGCGGGTTTGCTTTATCAGAGCTATTTGATATTTTGCTAAATAATAATAAAGGATGGGATGAGGCTTAGATCGGTGGGTACCTTTTTTAAGCTTTTGCACTGATCGTGACACATTGATGCGAAGATATGTCTTTCCTTGCATAACTCTCAGAGAATCAATTATTTCTATACCTCCAAAGCCTTTTCCAACCAAAATTCATAAAGTTTCTGGCTTCAAAGCTAAGCAATTTGACTCTGCCAATTCAAAGCTTTCTTTCATGCTTTTTATTTTCTAAATATCATATACTTTTAACACATATAAAGGATTATTCTTATCTCTTTTATCAATTTCTTCCTGCCCATCCAAGCATTTAAACTGTTTTTCTTTGATTTTTGTGGTTTTATAAAGCTTGTATCAATTCACAAACATATTTTCGAATTTATGTGGAACTTTTAATAATGACTTATATAATGATATATTTTTTGGAGGAGATACTGTAGTATTCAATTCTAATAACAATGATATGCATAAACCCATATTTTTATCGAAATCTTCCACACTTTCTTGGATTTCCTTACAAAGTTTTTCATCATTTTGGCTTTTAGCCTTACTCAATTGTTTCAGTTTTTCAGAAACTTTGTTATATTTTGCCAAATACTTTTTGATAGAAAGAATTTTATCATTATCTAAAGGCTCATAATCAAGAGCAGTTGCACCGAGTTTCGCTGCAATTCTATGAAATCCTTCTCTTCTGAAATAAATAAATTTCCAAAAAGTGAAGGTAAATAATTGGTTAGCCAAATTATATATTGATCCATATTTGATAACTGTGTTTAAATAAGTGATAATATCAATGATATCTGTGTTGAGATTATATTTTAAAGACAGCCTAGAAATTTGGTACTGCAAGTAAGGATCTATTGGCTTGTATGTGATCTCTGTTCTATTTCGAGCTAAAATTTTAAATACACAGCTTTGGAATAACGAGTTTCAGTCTTTGAACTGGTCGTTGAAAAAGCTTAAATTTTGATTAGCAATTTCTAGTGCTTGTGACAAAAAGCTGTAATCTTTATAATACTGAAACAGCCGAAAAGCAGCTAAAAACCTCAAATGAGGTGTATTTTCTATCATCATACCTCTTAATATTTCTATAGCTTTTTCTTCTTGATCTTTGACTTCACTCCTGAACAGCAAGTCTGCAGTCACAATTCCTTCCCATTCTCCTAAATCTAAAGATTTCGCATAACTAATTGATCTAGGAATTCCTCTAAAAATACATGAAAAATAAAATGTATAAATGCAAGCAAGCTTATAAAGAAGTGTATAGTTTGCAGAGGGATTTATTGATTGAAGCATATAATAAGCTTCTTTTGTGCTTCCATTGCTATAGACATGATATAAAATTGAAATTCACGCTTCTCATATTTTAGCTGGTTTTGACGAAGAGTCTACTAGTTTTATATAGTGGTTTGCTTCTTTTAGCTTCAGGTTTAAAATTAATAGTGGAATTAGCTGAAGAATGCTTTTTATTTTTGAAGGTGGGTCTTGGATTTTTGGAAGCTTCAAAATTAGTCGATCTGGCTCTAAATAAAGTGCAAGCCTTTTAGAAGAAAGAGGCTTTATTTGATGTTTTCAGAGGATAAGAAAAAGATCTACTAGCATTTCATCAGAATTTGTATACTCTTGGGGAAGTTCCAGAGTTATGTCAGGAATTGAAGGATCATTGCTTATTACTTGTTTCAACCAGTCTTCTTTCTTTTTAGCTTTAAGTTTAGACTCTATAACTCTTCCTATTTTTACTGAAAGATCATCTAGTTTTCTTGATGCTCTATTTGGCGATCTTCTTTCCAATGGGATCACTTTTGGTACAAATTTATTGCTTTTGCTTAATTTCTCTAAAGTATCAAACACTTCTCTCTTAAATTTCGAAATTAGTTTTGTTTTCATATCAACTCACTGGGTGTAATCAGATGTTTCAGGTTTAAATTCGATCTCATATACAGTTTTTTCAACATTTTTCTTTTTTATCCCTTTACATCTTCTCAACAAGCTTCTTCCTTCTAAAATTTTTTTACTAATATAAATTTTCCCAGTCAAGATATCAGAAACAATTGCCTCTCTGATAGAAAAATGACTTGAGTAGAAATTTAATGTGTCAAGCTTAGCATATTCAATTGGAAGTGGCTCATATTCCTTAGGTGTAGCATATTCATTTTCAATTTTCTCTGTATCTATCTCCAGATTCTTCGGGTTGCTTAGTTTTTTCATAAGAACTTGGCTTGAATCACTCTTATTATCCATAGGAGAGTCATCAGATGCCAAAAAGATCAATGACAAATTAGGAGAGCCTTTTTCTATTGGTCTCAAAAAATCTTGCGATATTGGTCTTTTTTTGACCCTTACAGGCACCAAAGATGGCTCAGGTGATGGGTCCTCATTTAAAAAGTCACCATACAGTTGCGGACTATCAAAAGTTACACGCTGAGTTTTCCCTATATCGTTTCTGTTAAAGATAGCAGGATCTGGCTTATAATTCTGTAAATTATTAGAGCTTTTACTTCTAGTAAGCTCGGATTTTTGCCCATCTCTTTTCTTCATTAATGATGCAATTGTTGGTGCCAGTAAATGAGATCTTTCAGATATTGGTGGAGGCAAAGTTTTTCTTGGCTGAATTATTTTTATTGGAGGAGGGGTAATGCTTCTTTTTTTATAGATTTGGATTGCTTCGATATTCTTTTGAATAAAATTTCTCTGAATTGGCGAATCATCAAGTGATCTTCCTCACAGGTTTTGCATTTATTAAATTTTATTGATAAATTTTCTTAAAAAATTAATTGAAACTGAGAATATTGAAAAGTGCAAGATTTATTGCATGTCGATTTGATAAAGTAGTTTTTATGCATGAAATTATTATATTAAAGTATAAATCCTAATTTTCCAATAAAATTGTTAATTAAGCTCAAAATTATAATAAAATCTGTATATCATATACACATTTCTACTCTTGTTCTTCAATACTTGACATGCGGTTAATAAAGCCTTTAAGTTCTTTTCCAACTGTTTTCTCTTTAACTACAGATCTTTCTGGTTTTACATTTCGCTTCATCTCTCTTATCAACTCTTCAATAGCCTCTTGGTTCGTTTCCAAACAATATATATCAGATGATAAAAAATTCGATAGCGTCATTCCTCCAAAAATCAATACTTTACTCGCTATCGATACCATGCAATGTCCCCACCTGCCAGAAGGTGGAGTTCCCATCACATCCACTTTCAATCACATCAGCGTTTCAACATTGAAAACATGCAAATCATTTAAACTCATATCTTCTCCGGCTTTATGAGAAAAATCATCTCTTCCTCCAAAAATAAATAGCAAATTATTAATTGAGCATGCAGTATGAGCATATCTTGGAGGAGGTGGTCTTCCATATCCATTAACTTCTGTTCATATAATTTTATTTACCTGAATATAAAGTCCAAATAAACTATTACAAGGCATTCCACCTCTATCAAGGCCTCCGAAAAGATAAAAACCACTATTTGGGATAATGTAATCTTGTTTAAGTAAAGGAATATTGAAAATGGAAAAGTCAAAAATATTTTTTAAATCTTCATGGAAAACTGCTGTCAAAGTAGCATGTGAGCGAGGCCCAGGGTCTTGAGCAACTGTTACCTCGGGAAGGCTTCATTCTTTAGATTTTATATCAAAAAGATACAGATCCTCTGTGGCTATATTCTGTGTATCGATGCCACCATAAACAATCATATGTCTTCCAAGCTGTGTCGCACAATGGTGCATTCTAGGATTAGGCTGAGGTCCAGATCCACTGTATCTTTGCCATTTGAGTTTTGATAAAGATAAATAGTAAACTTTGCTTGCACATCTTCTTGGGCCTAGATTTTCTCTATGACTTCCTCAGCCTCCATACACAACTAGCTTCTTTTTGTATGCTACCAGACTATGTCCAAGTCTCCCTTGAGGACTATATGATGCAGATATTTGTCTTCATGTTCATGTAGGAATTGCCAGCTGCCTTATATCTGTGTGTTTTGTTCAGCTTTGCCCTCCGTAAACATATAGTTTATTCTCTACAATGACTCCTTGACAGCCTTCTCTCGAATTCAGTTTTTCCCCAATAGTTGGCTTTATTGATCAGAATCCAAAAAAGCGATCAAAATTTTTTTTGAAGATTTTTAATTCTTTGCACTCATCAGTATCGTATCCTCCTGGGATAGGATCACCTCCTGAAAACCCTGGAATACTCATCGCAGTTATAATGGATCTTTGAGACATAACCTGCTTTCCATTTGATGTCAAAGGTTTTTTTATTTTTGGAAGAGAGACTGTTGTTGATTGTCGGTGGGTCATTGATTGCAATCTCTGGATATTTTCATCAAATGTAGGTACCAAAGCTGCATCTAAGTCTTTTAAAGAAGATCTAAAAGTACTTAAAAGCTGTTCTGTAGCTTTTGTGGTTTCCATGCTTGGAGTTACATTATTTGACCTTATATTACTAGGTTGTTTACCTGGCTCGGATTTTCTTTTTTTTGATGCTTCCATACGCATATGTTTTTCTTTTCTGGTCGTCATTAGAACTTGTGTCTCAAATGCAGGTGTGTATCTAATTAGTCTAAATGGCATCAGACTTGGCTTCTCGTCTTTGGGCTTTTGTCTCATATTTTTAAAATTCCAATTATTTTCCTAACACATTTCTTTCAAATACAGCCAAAGTAGCATTTTTATTTAAATTTCTAATGGAGAATAATCAATTTTTTCGGCTGAAATGGGTTTAAGATTCAAAAAAATCCACCTGATCTCGTTGTTAACAAGTTCAACACTTTTGCTGATCATCGGAGAGTGAGCTCTGTTAATTGTAGGGATCATGTCTCCAGATTGGACAAAATTTTCCGTTAATCAACAAACTTTTCATTACGGGCTTTTTGATTGTGAAGATTGCCCTAGTGAATACACTCACACAAATTATTCTTGTTTATCTGAGCTCACATGCAGCGATAGCCAACAATCATCCCTTTGCGAAAAGGCACTCGTTTTGAGTAAAAGCAGATTGGTGTTATTAATTTTTGAGGCGCTTGGGAGCTTTATTTCTCTCTTATTATTTGAGAGATTGCTTTATATGGCCCTAAAAAGACCATATGGAGGAATAAAGGTATTTTATACTTTTTCAGTACTACCAGCAGGGATACAACTTGTCGGTATTATGGTATATATTTTTGTAAGTGGAGTCAGTATCAGTAGTTCATGCAACGAAAAGAGTGAAACATGCAGTGGAAATGGCCTTTGATTGGTTATCGAATCAAATGTGATTGCATGAATTTGTGTGGTTACTAGTATTATTATTTTGAAGGCAAGAGATAAAGGCAGAGATAAAATCATAAGAGAGCCATTGAATTTTGGGAATTATGGCTCATGGTTTTCATGAAAAGTGCTTCCTATTCTCGCTTTAGGGGTTTGTTTTATTGGGATTGGGTATGGGTGAAAATGGGTCAGTTATCACAGTCCTAACAAAATTTATGGTAATTTAGTCGGGATGAATGATTATGAAGGACATGATGAACTTGACTATATGTGCATCAGTGGTCCAAGTTGTGAAGCAACACCGAAATATGCAAACTCAATTAGGAATTGTAATGCTTTTCATAAATTAGGAATTGCAAACTCTTACTACTTGTGATTTAACTGTATTTCTTACGTATTATTGCTAATGTGAATCGAACATCTGATATTTTTGGCAAGAAAAATACATTTTGGGATCGTATCCTTGAACTTTTTTTGACCAATCTTTACTACAGTTATTAATCTATGTGGGAACGTAAGCTGATTTATCGTTTCAGAAGCTTCCTACAGCTCAACCTGCAAAATTCAAGCCGGAGATAGTGATATCTCATTTTGTGCAGAACAAGGCCCAACCTTTTCACTTATCGGAGTTCTCTGTTTTAGCTTATCCTCCTTTCTGTATATAGCTATTTTTAGTCGAAGAACTATTCCTGTACCTTTAATCAAAGCTGAACCTGCACTTAAAAGAACAAAAAGTAGAAAAGTCTTAGACGAGTTTGCTACCATAAACAAAACAATTGATGAGCTGGATAATTCTGAATCGTACGAAGCTGATAATATAAATGGAACCAGACCTTGTACGCAAGAAACTATTGCAAATGAAGAGCCTGCAAAAATGTCAATGACTTTTCGTAATACGAATTTTCGTGTCGAAAAAAGTATGGTTTAAGCGATTTCAACAAAATTTATATGGTAAAATGTAACGTTAAAATTTACCAATAAAAATTTTATTCTCAAAAAATGTGTCTGTTTAAATAATAATATTATTATATATAGCAGTTTAAAAATACATAAGCATAAATTATAATAATAAATGGAATCAACTAACTTTGTGACAATCCAAGCCAAAATCGACGAATATAAAGCAAATTTAGCAAGAGTAGAAGAAGCTTTGAAAAGAAATGCAGATAAGGTAAGAGATGAAGAAGCAAGAACACAGCGAGAAAGAGATCTCACAAAATTAAAAAATGATCTGGAAAAAGCTATCGAGTATAACCAAGATCTGCTGAAAATTGCTGAAAATCGAGTCCAAGAATTCTTTTCAAGTGTAAGACTTACATCTGAAAATGAAAATCATAAATGCAATGCATATTACGAGCAAGATAAAAATTGGCATCCAGCTCATATCAATAAAGTCAATGAAGAAGAGCAGACAGCTGAAATCACTTTCCTGGGATTTTCAGATAAATATAAACTTCCGGCTTCCTACATTCAAATGCTTGTGCCTCCAAAACAATCAGATTTGCATGAAGGCCAAGAAGTCGAAGTCCTTTTACAAGATGGAAAATGGCATCCAGCAAACATTCAGATTTTCAATGAACAAACTATAACAGTAAAACTCAGCAGATGGGGACACATTCATGAGCTTTCTTATGATTGCGTAAGATTTTGCACAAATCCACAAAAGCGGCCATTGCCTGAAAGAGAAGTTTTTGAGATCCCAAATAGCTTGAAAATTCTTCCGAATGATAACGAACATGTGAGACTCAAAAAAAAGAAAAAAATAAAAGCCTTGAAAAAAGCATGGAGACAAAATCAAATTGAAAAAGAGACAAGGGAATATACAAGCTCTTGAAAAAATTTTCAACAAAAAGCACAGAAAAAGAGCAGTGATAGCATGTTTAGAACACCTGAAGGAATCGATGCCAAAGTAGGAATCTCTACGAGTGGAAAAGCAATGACAAAAAATCCTGAAAGAATAAAGTATAAAGACTATTTTGAGCAGTTTTCAAAGAAAGATGAAGAAATTTAATAATTTATAAATAATGATATTTCTTTTACTATTTTCTTTCACATCTTTTGCAGCTGCAGACACAAGCTATACTTGTATAGGTCTACAATGTGACTCAGGCACCTATAAACAATGCATGCTCAACAACAGCCAAACAACCTTAACACTGAGTCCTTGTCTAGGCAACTATACCTGCACAAATGCTGCATCTCTTTTAGCATCATCCACAACAACCCAATTTCCAAATATCACTTGTGAAAGCATGGACGTAGACTCCTGCGGAAGAGATACTTGAAGTCCAGCATTAAACCCTACTGGCTGGTCGTGCTGTGAAAATTCTGACTGTATTTCAGGAAGCTGTGTAAATGAAACTTGCCAAGGCTTAACATCTGGGCAAGAATGTTCATCTCATGGGCAATGCCAGCCTTGGTATTATTGTTCAAGCTACTGTACCTTGATTAGCTCAGAAATAGGGTCATATTGTGAAAGTGATTATGAGTGCCCACCTGGCAGTGGGTGCAATTTGGGGAAATGCACTGGGATTTTTTCGCTGGATGATGGAGAAAAAGCAGAAGATATGAAATTCTGTAAGAGTATGCTGCTGACTGATGGAATATGTGATAATCTTGTGATTTATACAGAAGCTGGGCAATATTTGGATTATCCGTTTCAGTGCAACATGGGGTCGAATTGCATATATTTATATAGAATGACAAAGAAGTTCGCGTATAACAAATCATGCCACTGTGGAGGGGATAGAGGAAACACAACAGGATTTTGCTGATTTGATACTCCTGGGGTAAGTTCCGTTGATATTTCCCAAGCATTAGTATATAATGACACTTTGTGCTCGGGAGATCCAGCTCATTCAGTAGATCCTGACATTTTATTTGCTTGCACATCTATAACTGCTGATAACTATAACTTTTATTATCATATTCTGCATCAGAGAAATTATTGGCCTCTTTACAAAAGTGGATTCATAGACTCTTGTGCTCTAAAATTTGGGCTTTTTGACACAGAAGATTGGATGAGCCATGATAATGCTATGATTATCTGCCTAATGTCTATAATATATTTTCTTATTTAATTATTTTTATGAGTTAAAGGCAGTGTTTTAGAAAATGATGATTTAACTATAAAGATCTTCTTCTTCAGCTGCAACTTGTTGGACTTGATCCGCTCTTTCAGGCCACCTGAAAACAGGGGCACTTGAAGCTTGTCCGCCTTGTCTGGCTGCATAAACAGGATCAAACTTCCTTCTGAATTGGTCGTATTTGTTCAAATCCACATTTGTGACTGATCTTCTGGCTGATCCAAGAGCTTCCTCAAAGTGTCTTCTGGTGATTTCAGGTACTGGATCATCAGTAATTTCCATATTTTCATCTCCTTGCTCTGATTGCAATGCTTTCCTCTGTGCATCAGCTTCAATTGCTTCTCTAACAGCTGACTTGGCAGCTCTTTGCACAAGTTCAGCTAAATCAGCCCCGCTGAATCCCTCAGTAAGGTCAGCGATAAAATCTAAGTAAACGTTTTTAGCAACTGGCGATTTTCTCGTTAAAGACTGCAAAACGCTGATTCTACTTGGCTTATCAGGAAGAGGTATATAAATCAACTGATCAAGTCTTCCAGGTCTTAATAGTGCTTCATCCAAAATTTCTGGCCTATTTGTAGCTCCAATAATAAATAGATTTTTCTTAGTCCCAACACCGTCCATCTCAGTGAGAAGCTGATTCATAACTCTATCTCCAGCTCCACCAGCATCTCCCATGCTTGATCCTCTTGCAGAACCTATAGAATCAAGCTCATCAAAGAAAAGCACACATGGAGCTGCTGATCTGGCTTTATCGAAAATATCTCTCACATTGGCTTCACTTTCTCCGAACCACATGGTAAGCAGCTCAGGCCCTTTGATTGAAATAAAGTTAGCTGAGCATTCATTTGCAATTGCTTTGGCCATTAAAGTTTTACCACATCCAGGAGGTCCATAGAACAAAACACCTTTTCCAGGCTTCATCCCGAATTTTTCGAACTTATCAGGGTGGTCGATTGGGTATAAAATCATTTCTTGTAAGTCTCTTTTGACTTCGTCAAGACCTCCTATGTCATTCCAAGTCACGTTTGGAACTTCTACAACAGTTTCTCTGAGTGATGAAGGGTTGACAACACCTAGGGCGCTCTTAAAATGGTCTTGATTGACTGCCATGGCGTCTAAAATTTCTGCATCTATAGTATCTTCTTCAAGATCAATGAGATCCATTTTTTCTCTGATACAGTTCATAGCTGCTTCGGAGCAGAGTTGGGCAAGATCAGCACCTACAAATCCATGAGTGCCTTTAGAAAGTTCTCCTATATCAACATCCTCACTAAGTTTCATATTCTTTGTGTGGATTCTCAAAATTTCAATTCTTCCTACTTCATCAGGCACACCGATATCAATTTCTCTATCAAATCTTCCAAATCTTCTCAATGCAGGGTCAATGCTGTTTGGCCTATTGGTAGCTCCAATAACTACAATTTGTCCTCTTCCTTTGACTCCATCCATAAGTGTAAGCAGCTGTGACACAACTCTTCTTTCTACTTCTCCTCCAGTTTTTTCTCTTTTTGGAGCAATACTGTCTATTTCATCAATAAAAATAATAGCTGGAGAGTTCTTTTCAGCTTCTTCAAAAGCCCTTCTTAAATTTGCTTCTGCTTCTCCAGCCATTTTGCTCATGACTTCAGGCCCATTAATCAAGAAGAAAAATGCGCCAGTTTCATTAGCAACTGCTCTCGCAATTAAAGTTTTTCCAGAACCTGGAGGACCATATAGCAAAACACCTTTTGGTGGCTTAACACCTAAAGTTTTGAATAGCTGAGGATGTCTGAGTGGAAGCTCAATCATTTCTCTGATTTGTGCCAATTGTCTCCTGCAGCCTCCGATATCATCATATCCAATATCATCAGCCCTTTCTTCATCAGCTCTTTTGACTGGTTCTCCTTCACAGTGAATTACTGTATCAGGCGCTACAATGATGCATTCTCCTGGGTCAGTTTCGCATACTTTGAACTCCACTGGTCTGAATCCTCCTCTTACCAAGAACAAATCGCCTTTTCTGACTGGTCGGTATGCTTCTTTGAAATAAGGCTTCAGGTAGATTTCGAAAAGATTCCCAGTGA
>CATKHM010001203.1:0-10751 GCA_949751825.1 Blepharisma undulans | reverse complement strand
GGAAAATTCAGCTTATTTGATTGATTTTTCTGGACAAATTTTTAAAAGTGATAATGATAATCCTTTTATTTGGAATATTGTTGGGAATTTTGAACCTTTAGATCTTACGGTACATGGACATAAAGCTTTATATAAGGATGCATTGTACTTTTACAAAGGTTCTTTTATTTTAAAATTTGATTTAAATAAAAAGAAGGGGTAACCATATATTTTTAATATCAAGTATTACTATAATAATAAATTATTCATTATTGCCATAATGAGCCTTATTATCTGCTTTTTGTTATAATTCAATAATATATTACTAATTTCTTCACTTTGATTTTAATATTCATCTTGCATTTTCCTTTTCTTAATTTCGTTTATTAATTCCTCTTCCATATATATATAGAAATTGGTCGAGGATCTAGGATAGAGCTTGTATATTTAGAGCAGCTGTCAAATGAGCTGCGCATTGAAGGAATGATGCAAAAATTCATAAAAATTACACAGAAGAGTTTATGCCAGATCAACATTTGCAATTTGGTTATAAATGCCAATATAATAATTCAACATATGATTTTATCTCTCAAATAAGCAATAGTGAAATTGCTTAAGTTTCTTATACATTAATTAACCTACCAACTTCATTAAAATCTAAAATAGCATTTAAGAGCAATATGAATTATATTTTAGAATAATGCAATTAATTAAAATGATTCCTTGGGCATGAATACATTTCTGTTGGAAATGGCTTCGAGCATTTTAAGCACTGTATCTCTTGCTCTTCTAAGCCAATTATTAGTGAAGTCACTATATAGGCTATTAATGAATCTCTTTGATGCTTCTGCCCACAATCATGAATAAAGTCCTTATTATTACAAAAAACACAATTAGACTCCAATGTGTTCATATTTACTGAATATTCAACTCCTCTAATGCCTCGAGTTTCTGTATCAAAAATGCTTTCTTCAATAATTCCTGACTTAATCTCAGCGTTGACTGAGTCAAATCCAAAAGCTCTTCTCTCTGAATTATGATGATTTCGAAAACCTCCATTATTTTGATTCGAGTTTCCGCAAGTTCTTGAATAGTGAAAGGATCTCCATCAGTTATTGATAATGGGGAATAATCTGAACATGTTTCTTCAGTGTCTTCTCATATTCTTTTCAATTCTTCTAAAACTTGAGAAATAGTAGGCCTTTTACCAAATTCATCTCTTAGCATTCATTTTAATAATCTTACCAGTCTTCGAGGTCTTGATCTCATGTCTTTCTCAACTTTTTTCAAAATTTTCTCTTCATCATTTGGAAAAGGTACGCCAACATCCAAAACTGCCATTTAAAATGTTTTCCCAACTGCTCAAACTTCTTCTGGCTTTGTTATGGGATTTCTGTTCTTTTCTTACCATCTCTATCACAGTGAGATAATTTCATAGCTTTTGGCATTTTGGAGACATGTAAACGAGTGTTCCAGTCACTGTAAACTTATTTCCTCGAATTATTATTTCTTTTGATTCCCCAAAATCCCCAATTTTAAGTTCTTCATTAGGTTGAAGAAAATATTGTCAGGCTTTATATATCTCTATGGGCACGATTATTATCATGCAATGTTTTTATTACATCTGCAATAGTAATAAAGTACTTTATCAATTCTCAGTCTGCTCATGGCTTATTGTGTTTTGCTCTTTCTTTTATGATTCTTGAAACACTAAGTATCCAAATTTCGTAAAAATATTGAATTTTTAATTATTTTTTATATAGTCAAGGAGAAGTTTATGATTATTTTGCTAAAATTCAAGCCAATTCGAGAAGTCCATCTTTACTCAAATTATAATAAAAATTTGCCTACGTCATCAGTTGCTAGAAATTTTTTTCGCCATATTAACCATTTCTTAGAAATTAATGGGAAGCTCAACACAGTTGAAAGCACTCATTTTGATTTGTTGTCTCTCTATGGGAAACTCAGCATTTTCTCCTTTTGCTCGCTTTCTTTGCACACCAAGCCATTTCGATGAAGGCGGATATATAGATTCTATTGGAAGGAGCATTCAACTAATTAATTCCTTTTTCTCATATATTCAAAACTGTGGGTCTATGGGTACTTTATCGACAAATAATTATAAAGCACATATTGGCTACTCGTTTCCTGCTGAACCTACTGAATATGGCATCAGCGTTTGATTTTATGCTAATTCCTTAACATCGGGTAGTGTTCCATTTGCTGTGGTAAATGATGATAGTATGGGAGCACCCTATTATACGGCAAGAATAAGTAGCAATAAATCTCTTAGATTTTCTTTTAGATCAGACGATAGCTCTGCAGAAATAGATGTTTTTACTGGCTTAGCAATTCCCACAGGTAAATTATATTTCAGGCAAATGGTTGTTTTGGGCTTCCCACTGGGTAACATCTAGCGGAACCCTCACGTGAAGTCTGTATTCTCCTGAAGTTGCTACTCTCTCTGCGTCTTCTGCTAGCTACTCATCATTTGTGATGCAAAGTAACTATTTCTATATCAACGCCATGGATGCATACTACTACGATATTCAAGTATTTAAAAGCATCTCAAGAAGCTCATCCACTTCTCTCGTCATAACATTAATAGATAATGCAGGAACTACTTATGATGCAACCACTACAGCTTGCCCCAATAGCTGTGCAGCCTATTGCCACTCTGAAATGGGCTGCTTAAAAGCTACATATTGTCAATGCTCTATAATCTGCACTTGTGCAGATCCAACAAGTGAGTCATGCACAGGCTGTGTTGACACAAATGCTGATCCTTCAACGAACTGTCAGCAATGCATGACTGGCTATTCAAAGCAAGGAACAGCATGTGCTATGAGTATTTTCTATATAGACCCACCTCCTAATTGTGTGCTCTACACTGCTGACAGAAGTTGCACTCAGTGTGATAGTGGCTATTTTCTTTATGATAAAAATCCAGGAACCAGTTGCGAATGTAAAATTTATTTAGCTTGTGCAAACTCTTGCAATGATTGCGAGCAATCTCCAAATTGCTTTGAGTGCGCTTCTCTTGTAGTACAGGATGGAGCTTCTTGTAGATTGGATTCAGTTGGATTTCAAATCGGATTTATTGAGCCAAATATCATAGTATTGGATTTTGCTCATCCTCTGTCTACTGCTATGGGAATCAATAACATTCATGCAAAGTACTCTGACGGCACAGCAATTCCTGATGCAATCGTGAACAGTTGGACTTTGAATTCATCAAATCTTAAAGAATACAAGATAACCACTACTCTCACTGCAAATGATCTCCCAATTGACATCGAGATAATCTTTCTTTAACTAAAAGTAATCCTCGGATTAAAAAAATCTTTAAATAAACTCTTAGAGCCCTTTTGAAGTGTGGAAATTACAGTTCATCACTACTATATGTTCAAAAGGAATACCCAGAGCCATTCTCGATGAGAAACTCTTTATCTGTGTGACAGTGATGGCATATTCATGTCATATCCAGAATTTAGTTTATGTTAGCATTATATATAATTTATCACCTTTTTTTATGCAATTTTAGATTAAACTATATAGTTTTTTATTTACCATATCATAAATTTCTTTAATTTTCTTTTCAACCAGATCAAACCTCAAAATAGAAATTTTTCCTAGAAAGTGTAGCGAATCCCTATATAATGCTATATGTCCACGAAATGAGCATTGCATATAGTTGAAGTACCCTATAAATGATTTAATTAAAAGGATTATTACTATTCTTAATTATTTTCCATAAAAAATCAATTAAATAAACTCCATTTTTTCAATTGTAAAAACTTTGATTACTTTTTCTTCAAGATAAAAGGAGGATGCAGATAATGATAAATTGATAATATAATGAATAGATATCTTTAAAATTTAACCCAGAAACTAAAATCATTCTGTTCAATGGCATCGAAGTGTATTATCATACATATAAAGAAATCTGTGTTAATCTTTCTCATCTTCATTTAATTAAATCGAATCTATCAATATTTCCATATCCGCAAAGATAGCATAATTGTTGCAATAAGTTGCAGATCTTCCAAGGCTTTTGATTTTTGGAAGAATAATGGCATTATATTCACTATCAAATATTAAATGCGTTTTGCCTTTTTTTACAACTACATCTTGCTATTTGGCAGAATGCACATACAAGCTGGATCACTGTAAATTTATTAGAATTTTTAATTGGGGATGTTTCTAAGCTTCTAGATTCAAGATCATATAAATTTAGACTGCAATCTGCGTTATCTGAAAATAAATGTAAGCAGTGAGATCCCTTTGAAAATCACATCAATTTTTATGTTTCAATTTCACATTCTTGATAGTCTTACTTAAGGTTTTTTAAGATTTTCATTTTATTTAATATAGTTTCAGACAGCTAGATATTGATATTTTTAATATATCATCTGTTAGAGTCATATACCAAACTGGCTTTTTGATATTTTGCTTATTTATTTTCAAATAATTTGTAAATTTGATATCTTTAATCATGAATCTTTTGGAGTATTATCAATTTAAAAATCGGCGTAAATTTTTTGAATAGCATTTAAGCTTTTTGAAGCAAAACTGAAAAATGCTCAATTTTCTAATTAATATCTTGATCTGAAAAATTAGCGCTATACGAATATTCTCATTGGTTTATCTTTGATCGTAGAACTACTCAAAATTTTACACATATTAGATATATCCTATTTTATTGATGAATATATGCAGGAGTTCAGGGAATCAAATTTTAATATGACTGTTTGGCCGAGCGGTCTAAGGCGGTAGCTTAAGGCGCTATTCCGAAAGGGCGTGGGTTCAAATCCCACAGCAGTCATTTTTTTCTTTCTAAAAATCTTGTTCGTTTAGCTTCCAAAACAAAATTTAACTTTAATAAAGTTCCCCTGATGCCTAAAATAATAATTTTTTTTTAATTTCTATCGAAAAATACCTCATAATTTGAGAAAGCACAAAAATTTGGCTAAAGGGATACTAAAAACACTTCAGATAGAAGGAAATTAGGCTAATTTCAATACATTAGAAGATTTCGTCTGTTAACCTTGTTGAGATTTGAATAAACACGAGGCCATAACAATTTTACTTTTTATTTCATACTTGATTTTTATTAAATCAGAATCTAAATTGCGAAGACAAAGAAATTATTTATTATTATATATATAATATCATATGCTTTGAGCTTATCCTTCGCCATATAGCTGATAAATTTTTCACATAATAAAAACTCCAGTAACAGCTGAAAACTGCATATACTTTATTCATATTAACTCCAAATTAATATATATGGACAAAGATATCAACTCAACCCGCTTTTTACACTATGGTTCTCTCATAAATCTAAAAACTCTTGACAACTACTACATCTACTCTCAAGGCTTTATCGAGACCACCCCTTTTCTGCAGCCTTTTTCAGAAATTGAATCAAATTTCATTGGAGCAGTTTTTCGTATAATTCCACAGTGCCAGTATTCTACCCAAAAAGAAATTCTGCGATATATTTCAGATTCAAATGGAATTGTGCAATCAGAAAAGCTGGAAAGGCTTGAAGACAGCTTAGATGGAGAAATCAAGACAAACACCCATACTTATAACACTTTTAAAGGGGAACCTATCAAATATGGGTCTTTAGTTCAGCTAGAACATATTCATTCGCACAGATTCTTGGCTTTGCAAAGCAAAACGTCAGCAGAATCCGAAAAAGAAAATTTTAAGCTAACTTTAGAAGATTTTGGTAGCGAATATTCCCATTTCAGAATTGAGCCAAGTTACAAATATCAAAAAGAAGGCAGCGGACTCGTAAGGCTTAAAGACAAAGTTCTCTTTGAGCTTATGGTTCCTGAGCTAAATCGTGTTGCCTACTTACATTCCAGTAAAGGCCCTCTCATAATTCCTCCAATGAGCAGACTTTCTATTGATTTTTCTGTATCTCAGCTCGGTGTCCAAGAAGTCAATGCTTCCTTAGACCAAAAAACCAAATGGGCAATCGACTTATACGCCCCAGTTGAGAAAAAAGGCTCACATTTGCTTGCATGTGGAAATTATGTGTGGCTTTCCAGGACAGAAGAAGGAGTCTGTTTATCAATGCTCCACAAAGAAGAAATTGATCCGAAAGTGATTTATAGTGACAATTTAAATGATACGAATGGGCTTTGAATGATAGAAGGAGAAGATTTGCATGTAGGAGGGCTTGTAAGGATAGGGAATAAATATAGGCTAAAACATATGTCGACTGGAAAATATTTGGTATTACAAACTGTTACAAAGGTAGTGGGCGAAATCAATCATAAAATCAAGCTAAAACCAATAACTCATCCGAATTCTTTATGGATGTTTGTTCCTCTTGAAAGTAAAAGTGGGGTTTATTATCTAAATAGTGAGCAGCACTGCAAAATAGTGAATGTAACAATAAGTGGCGCAACTATTACAGGAAAAGTGCTATCAGCTGATAGTGTGACTTCTTTTGCACCTGTGGTTGAGTTTTTTTCTGATGATTTGACATATTTTAAAGTATCCAGGGCAAATGGAGAAGTTGCATGGGAAACTTTATTTTTATTGAATTGTAAGCCAATATTGCAAAGTTTCCCAGAATTTATGGCAAAAAATGCTGATGTTCTGACAAGAGGTCCAAAAGCTATGAGAGAGTATGAAAAATATATGAAATTAATTCAAAAATGTTTAGATGATCTTGAACTATTTTGTAAAAATAAGCTAAAAAGTATGGTAGGACTGGATAATCAATATGGGCAGGTGCAAAGAGCTAGACAAAGAATTCTTCGTGAACAAAGATTTTTTGAAGATTTAACAGAAATTTTGAAAAATGTTTTTATATCATATGAAGAAATCGAAAGCGTAAAAATGATAAACACAGCAGAAAAATCGTATGGGGAAGATACAGTAGAGTCTAGAAATGATTTTAAGTCAATTGAAATGATCAAAGTAACTCTTCAGAAGTCTATTACTGAAAAAGCGTATTCTGTAATTTCTGCTATTTGTCACAAAAATATAGAAAATCAGATATATGCTTGTGATTTTTTTAAAGTTTTTGTTAAGCATGTTGGACTGAACTTGGGAGCAACCAAATGTATGCACGAAATAGTAAGGGATAATGAAAAAATCTTATTAGAACTCCATGATAATTTTACAACATCTGAGTCCAAAAATCTCATTCAACATTTTGCGTGGCTTTTAAAACAAAATTATAGAGACAAAAAACCAGAAATCTTGGAATTTCTCAAAACTATATGTGTCCATAAAGGAGATGGGGTTACAGTCAACCAAGAAAAAGTCTTTGAAAGCATTTTCACAAACCCTAAAATATACAAAAAAGTATTAATTCCTGTATCTGAATGTGAAGGAAATCTTTATATTTCTCTAGGAGATACTAGAAGCGAGGTGATTTCTCTGGATAGTTGCTTTAAAGATGGAAGAATTATTAATCATTCAGCAGAAATTGTATATTTTACCAAACTTTTAGAGCTCTTTGGCTGTTTATGCATTGGAAGGAATTTTCTCTGTACAGAGTCCTTAAAAGATCACTTTTCTTCAGAGGTCCTGCAAAATATGATCTGAAATATTGATATAAGCCCAAAAGTAAGATCAGCTTTCTGTAGGCTTATCCTTACCATCCATGTTGATGCTTTCCCTAGAGAAGAAATAAAGCGACCTGAGCTTATCAGAGTCCTAAGATTAAGAGGGCGACAAATATGAGATGACACAAAATCAGATACACGATTCTCTGAAGAAAATATAGATTTTGTAAAAAACATTGAGCCAATATCAGACCAAGAAAAAAAATCTATTTTTGATAAAGTCAAAAAACCAAGAAACTTTTTCCAGCGATTTTCGTCAAGCTCTATTTCTCCACTGACTGAAGAAAGCACTAATAAAATAAAAGATGAGGATAGGTGGATTTATACCTTGAGTATGAATTTGCTGAAATTTTTTAATTATCAGTATTTGAGACCACAATTTGATGTGCTTACATTAGAAATGCTTAAACTTAGTGACAAAATGTTTAGATTTGAGATATATGGGGCTGTTTGTACGAATTTTGAAAGTGGATCTATTTTGAGTGATCCAGAAAACCCGTATTTTGATGAGAAAAAGATGGATATTATTAAGTTCTTATCTTCTATAAGCCATATTTATTTTTTCAATGCAAAAGGCTCAGATACCGGCACAAAAGGCAAATCTCTTTCTAAAAAAAAATCAAAAATGCTTACTGAAAAACAGAAGAAAAAACTGATAAAAAATTCGTTTTTATCAGCGCTTCTTAATGATCCAGCCAGTTTATCTGATCCAATTATTCGAGGAGCTTTAAATTTAAGAAATTTCTTGCAGGCTTTGCAACAAAACTATGTCAGCTATGAAAAAACTGACTATGAAAACAAAATTAAAATAAAAATCTGCAAAATAATGCACTATTATATGGACTGAAGACAAGATTTTTTAGTTTCTAACATTTCTAGTTGGTTTAATAAACAATCCGATATTAGGTCAGAAAATTTATCAAAAAAGCTAAAAAAACTGCTTCCAAATGTAATGAAAATAACAAACTCAAGCAGCAGCCCTGCTCTAGAAAGCCATTTAAGCCAGATCTACTCTTCAAGTTTTGAAGATTATTATAAACCTGAAATTTCTGATTTAAATTGTATTTCTGGCAAGCCAATTCTAGGAAGTTTGCTTAAAACTTTTGTATGCTCCAACCATTATAAGCTTCAAGCCCACACGCTAAAGCTTATTGTCAGATGCTTTAAGCAGCGCGAAGAATTTTTAATATCAGTAAAAAGGCTCTGTGCAATCAGTTCTCGAGAAGATATGAACCTATTGAGATGGCTTCGAGCAAATATTAATAAATTTAGGCAAAATAGTGAGCAAAGTGAGCTTTGGCTGAATTACTGGAAAAGAAATGACTCCACAAGAATAAAATACCTACGAAAATTCGAAGAAGTTATGAAATTTTTGACAGATCTTTGTGATTTATATTATGAAGATAGCATTATAGTTAACGATCAGATAAATCCTGGCAAAAAAGAAACAATTTCTAAATCAAGACAAGATATAATGTATTATTTAGGTGTCCATGAGCTTATTATTACTCTATTGAAAGACGGCATGCATACATTAGTCAGCTTATATGACTCTGCAGATGAAAATTTAAATGAGCCTAGGACCAAAATCGGCGGGCTATATACTCAATGTCACAAAATTCTCCGAAGATTTGTATATGGGCACTCAAAAAACCAAAAAAGATTACATAAACATTTACATGTATTTTTGCAATATTTGCGAATTAATGTTGAACAAATTCCTTTGATTTGTGAAATATTCAGAGATAACCCAGAATTGATACTCAAAATAACAAAAGATATTATAAGGAAATTCAAAAAATTGCTATACAGGGAAGGAAGACAGCCTGAATTTTTGGATTTTTTTGAGACTATTCAGATAGCTAAAGGAAAGCCTCTTCCACAAATGCAGAGAATTACTATAAGACTATTTGTAAAAGAAGAATTTAATAGATATTTACTATATATGGACGATGAGTCAGAACCGAATTTCAGCTTTGAGCCTGAAGAAAACGAAAAATTATCATGGACTTATAGAGACATGCCTTTTGCATATCATGCCAAGCTATTTCGTGTGCTTTCTAAATGTGGTCTTGGTACTAGTGGCATGTATATGAATGAAGCTAGGATACAAAAAATGGTAAAACTGCCTAAAGTTTTCAATCTTTTAATGCAAGCCGAAGACAAAAACAGCCCATATTTTATATTAAAAATCCCCATCCTTGAGCTTTTCTATAATATTTATCTTGATTGTGAAAAAATTGTGGACGATTTAAAAGAATCTAAAGATTTTATTGCGTATATTAACAGACAATCTGAAGCTATAGATCTTATAGACACATTTGATAAAGATTATGTGCAGTTTTTACTAATTTGGCTCAAAATTTTAAATAAATACAGTTTATCATATATAAACAATCAAGAAATTTATTCAGATAAAGATGACTTTATTGCTGTGGAGTCTTTTGCAAAAGCACTTTGTGAACATAGACATAATTTTGCTGAAAGAAAAATGCCAGAAAAATTGTTAGAAGCAGTTATGTCTTTATGCAGTCAATTCAAGATAGAATTTTTGCCAATTGCTTATGAAGAAGCTGATATCCTCATATCAGACGAAATAGAAAATATACAAGAAACAGAAAGAGAAAAAGTATCAAGATATAGAACTCATTACCAGTTAAATAGTAGTTCAACTGAGCAAACAAAGCATTGGGACACTGTAAAAGAAGAATTTATATATAACGAAGAATTCAAAGAGCCCTTATTGCTTGAGCAAAAAGCCTTACAAACTGCCTTAATATATGCCAATGAACTAGACCCTGATTTAACTTTTGATGCAATTGCCCAAACACTAGTGAATTTTGTAAGAAACAGTCGATCTCAGCAAACTTCTGTAGAAGTCATTGTAGACGCTATTAAGCTGTTAGGCTCTTTAATAGAAACTCCTATTTGTGGCGAATATGATGACCCAGACATTATTAAAGAAAATATTCAAAATAAACTCAATGATTTTGGGGCTGGAAGAATGGCGCTTTCCTTGATGTCTGAGTCAGAAATAAATCCTGAAATGTTTATTGCACTGTTAGATTTTTCTATACAGCTTTTGGATGGTGGAAACCCAAATGTCCAAAAAGAATTTTATCAATTTTTTGTAAGAGTGCCGAATTCTGAGGCATTTTTTCAGAGGATTCATAAGCT
>CATKHM010001202.1:0-10751 GCA_949751825.1 Blepharisma undulans | reverse complement strand
CTTCCAACTGCTTTCCAGTTCCCAACGTATTGCTTGCTTGCTCATCAACAGTATTCTGTATAGGTTTCAAAATCCCTTGTCCTGACACATAATCCTGCAAGCTTTTCACCTTATACAAAATTCCAGCTGCTTTTGCCCCTACCTTCGTTATATATTCATTACTTTCTATCGCAAAAGTGTCATCCACATGCAAAACCATGATTGCATCTCTAACTTTTTCAATCCTATCCTTTAAATTCTTTGCCATGAGCTTCATATCTCCAATTTTATTCTGTATATCAATCAACTCTTGGCTTTCTGAAATATTGTGTATTCTTTGTGTTAGCTCAATTACTTCATTTTTCACTACAGAAAGCTCAGTTTTGAAGTTTTCTTGCATCATTTTTAAAGCTTCATGCTGATTTCCTTCTTTCATTGGGATTTCTGTCCTGATGCCAGAAATATCAAATACTGCAAATGATTTTTCACCTGTGTTTGCACTTATTCCTATGTATGGTTTTGCCATTACTGATGTAGCAAAGTCAATGCATTTTGTTTTAGGCTTGCCTTTTTGCCAAGTGCTCACTGTGAGTTTATTGGGGATGCTTTCAATTTCGATATGGAATTCACCTTTCATAGGGGTTTGACAGGAAGGAAGATCGTTGATAAAAGTGAGGTTTAAAGGGAGATTTTCATTATATTGGTAGCCCATTATTTGCTGCTTGCCTGGATTTATGACGACTCCAATACCTTTGAAGTCTTCAGTGACTCCATATATACTTCCAGTAGCAAAAAGCTCAGGATTGTTTTGGGAAAACCAAATTGTTGCTCCAATATCTTCAACTATGCTGGCACCTGAAATGAACATTTCTATATCAATCACAACTAAACTGTCCTCTAATGTATTTTTAGAGATAAGTGCTCCAATTTTATTCTGTGTAGGAGGTGCCAATCTTACATATTTCTTTAAAGGGACTGCAGATCCAATCGAATCAAACTTGTGGGCGTGCTCTGGGATGAGTGGACTTCTGAAGCTATGAGAATCCAGCTCTGCATCTGCTAAAAAAACCAACCAAAAAATCCCTAAAATCATAATAAAAATATTAAGATGAATTTGTTAAATATAAGTAAATCCAGAGAAGGAACACGGTTAATACCCAAACCTTTGACATTTTTGAGAAAAATCCTTCACCTCTGGCATTTGCTATACTATGTAAGGTGCCATCACTTCCTGCAGCAATTAAATTTCTGCTTCCCCATGTGAAGTTTAATGCAGTTACTTTGGCGCTCATATCTTCTTTGTCTTGTTCGAATTCCATTGTTCTTGTATTCATTATTTTAACAAAACCATCTTCTGTGCCGATACCTAAATAGAAGCCGTCTAAAGAAAGAGTAAACGCGGTTATTGGTGAAGCATGCAATCTGTGAGTTACGATAGGTTTATAATTTCCAAGGATATCCCAAAGGGTTATATAAGAATTTTGATCTGCGGCGACAGTATATAAGAAGTCGCCACTTCTTGAAAATTTTACGCTTAAAATTGGTAAATTCTTTGTATCATCATGCTCTGCAAAATAAAGAGTTTTCACAAGCTGCTGGTTTTGGAAATTATAAATTTTACAAGAACAATCTTTTGACGAAGACGCCACCAAACTATTTTCTGACGAAAAGTCAATACAATTCACAGAGGCTTCATGGGCTGTACATTCCCATAATTTACTAATAGACCCTTCATTGAAACTCCAAAACTGGATAATTCCGTCAGCTCTTCCAGTTGCCACAATTTCATTTGTGTAAGAAATAGCTGAGGTTGTAAGTGATATGCCAGGCCTCCATCTACAAATTTCGTTGATATTGCTAATTAGTGGTTACTTTGCTTCGTCAATTTTATAAGCAACAACTGAATCTATGGAAGTTGCAATAATTATGTCTTTCTTAGTGCCCTGCTCAAGAGAAATATATGGAGATGGCGAGTTAAGAGTTGATAATAAAGGCAGATCCAGCTCTCTTAGTGAGTGCAAGGCCAAAGCTTCAGGGTAGCTTAGCAATAGCTTGTCCTTGTAGCATAAAGCGGAGAGAACACTGGTAGTAGATTGGTTTCTCTTGGGGCTGGCCATTAAATTATGGACAAATCTAATTAATACTTCGTCACTCAATTCAATTTTGAAGTGTCCATTTAGATTCTATATATTGAATGAGACTAAGCTTTAGTTAATCTATGCTTTGCAAGTCATTTTTAAATATTTTATTTTTCAATATGAATTTTTCACCTGTTCATATTTAAATGCTTGCCTTCTACACAAACTATGGTGCATATTATACAATATGCAAATAATTTAATTTAGATTTGCTTTAAGCATATAATTCACGGACAAAAATAAATGGAACTTGATAAGAAGACTGTGATTTATGTTGGAGGAGCTTTTATTATCTCAGCTGCACTATATTATTTGTATTGCAAAACATTGAAAACTTCAAAGTCTGATAACAATCAAATTCAGCCAAAAATGGATTGTAAATTCAGAGAATTAGAAGTTTTAATTTTAGAAGGCACGAATGAAGGATGGAATGAAATTAAGAAAACAGAGACATTCAATGTTTATAAAAAAGACACAGGAGATTCGCCAATTGCTATAATCAAAGCCTTCATTATTATCAAAGATACCTCTATAGAAGATGTCCATTTCGCTATATGGGATGGTGATTTCAGAAGATCATGGGATTCTGTTGCGCAAGATTTTCAAGTAATAGAAAAAACTGATGATGAAAACGATGTCATTTATTTTTATGCTAAAAGTCCTGTGCCTTGGCTTGTTTCAAATAGAGAATTTGTTCAGCATAGAATGTATAGAAGAGATGGAGATAAAATTATGATTGTATATTGGTCAGCTGAAAGACCTGATAGAGCAGTCCCTGAAAACTGAGTGAGAGCAAATACTATTATATCGGGTTATATTATTGAGAAAGGAGAAAATCCAGGAGAAGTCAAAGTGAATTTTATTACACAAAATGATGTAAAAGGAAGTATCCCTCCACAACTTATAAATACTTATGCTCCAATTAAGGCACTTAATTGGGTTAAAGAGTTGGGAAAAGCATGCAAGATGTTACAAAATAATCGTAGTAAGCCTATAGTTAATGAAAATTAGAGCCATTTACCATTCTATTAATCTTGCTAGAAGTTAGTTTTCAGCGATATATTTTTTCATGCTTTCATATGCATTTTCGAAGTCTTCTCTTTGGTCAGGATAGTATGCTAAAATATTTTGCAATGTTTTTGAGAACCATTTTGGATTTATATCTTCCAGCGTTTTATATATCTCTTTCTTCCAACGATTAACTGGTTCAAGTTTTATCATTTGCATCAGCACAAGGCCAAGAGAAAAAACATCAGATTTTTCAATTTCAATCTCTGATCATTTTTTCTTTCATAGTCGTTCTGGTGAGGAATAACCTTTCTCTGATTGGATATAATGATCATTTTTTTCTGGAAATTTGCATTCACTGAATATTTCAGCTTCGTGAAAATAGATACCTGTGATTTTTATTTCTGAACGTATGTTATATACAAAACTATAAGGGCTTATATTTAAATGATGATAGCCATTTTGTCTTAAAGCAATCAATCCTTCAAAAATATTTGCTGCATTATATATCAATTCTTCTTCTGTGTATCCCCTTTGGTGTTTTCTTTTTTTGGTCATATCTGACATCAAGCTTTTGCGGCATCATTCTGTAACATTAGAAAATTCAAAAAAACCTTTATGTGAATAAATTGATGCATAATACTCTATGAATGTTGAATGTTTTCCGTTTAATTCCTTCAGCGATTTGGCTTCATTAACGAATGGAAGTAAATTCTTGAAATCTCCACTACGGTAAGTTCTTATCAGCACTATTTTTTGGTTATAAATTCCTTCGGAGTATTCAACTTCTACATCATCTGGCAAACGCTTTTGGCAGCGAGATTCTGGGCAAATTACAATTGAGCTTGCGCTAATCATATTAAGACCTATAAAATAATCAGAAACACCAGCAATATTGATATTTGGATTGATTGTAAAATCCTCATATTCATTTTTATTTTCTTCTTTAGGTTTAAATATATCTAAACTCTCTTTAAAGTATACTCTTTCCGAGCTTTTTTCAGCAAGCATCTTTCTAAGTAAATTAGCCACATTGTTCTGTTTAAAAGTAGATACATAATCATCAATTTCGCTCCAAAATTGAGGAGTATTTAGTTCAGAGATTTGGAGCAAAGAATACATTTGTAAAAGCACTAATCCCAATGAATATACATCACATTTTGCTATATCTATATCTGTGTTTTTTTCTTCTGCGTATTCTTCTGCATAAAATTTAAATATTTCTGGAGCAACATAGTTATCATTTCATAATTTTTCAGCGTCAATTGAGTAAAGTGCAGGACTATTCCATGAAAAGGTATTAGACAAGTTAAATCCAGCGATTTTAAGCTTTCCGCTCTTAGTTATCAAAATGTTATGAGGTTTTATACATTTGTGCACAATTCCTGCAGATTCTAAAAATGAAAATGACTCCAAAAGATTAAGAGCTATTTCTTTATATTCTTGGACTGTATATTTTTTATTTTGGCTACTGCGATTGACAATATCGTTCATCAATGTATTTGTAAAATCTTCTGTAACAATTCCAAAATCAGAGATTATTTCTGGGCTTTGAATATTTGATAACTCTTTAAATCATCCTTTGTATTTTAAAAATCAGTCGCCTATTTCAGATAGGTTTCTGGTTAAATCTAATTCTTTTAAAAATGCATCTGGAGGATTATGATGCTTTTGACTATAAACTTTAATGCAAACTGGTGTAGAGTTGTCCAACATTCCTTTGTAAACAGAAACAAATGATTGGCCTTCATCATAAGCAGAGTTAATAAATATAAAGTCTGCTTTATCAATTCTATCAATTGATATTTCCGATCTTTTAAAATCATTCATAATAGAAGATTCGTAGTAGTTTGCTTCATTTAAATTATTCATAACGTCTTTAACCATATTAGATGCTTTTTCAGCAGAACCAATATATTCTGCTGAAGTCTTTTCGAATTCTTCATGGATCTCAATTTCAGAAAGATCATGAGGCAGCATTTTCTTGGCTTGTTCTCTCTGATCTATTCGTTCATTTCTAAATATCTTTGCCCTTAAATTATTCATTCGATCTTTAGTTTCTTGATCATAAATAAATGCTTCACTGATCATCTCAATAAGCTCTTCAGCTCTTTTTTCGAAGGTTTCATATGCCTCAATATCAGGAACATCATAATCAAGAGTTTCATAGCCAGCTTCAATCCAAACTAATGATGCATGAACAATATCTTTGATCAGTCATACAAAGTTATCTATTTCTTCTGGTGTAAATGACTGTAGAAAGTTTAAATTTTCAGAAAGCTTATCTTTATTATCTGTTTTTGCGATCAATTTTAATCTTTGGTCAATTGAATCTTTAATTCTACACCAAAGATCGTCATCTGTATGAGGCTTAACTATATTTTTTAATCTGTATCAGCTTAGCGCATCTTTCAAATGTATGCAAGCATTTATATCTTTTTTGATCTTGTCTAATAATGTGAACATTAAAGTTTTAACTATTCTTTTAGAAATACTTTTCAAATGTATAGCAGCTTTGAGGGCTGATGCACGCAATTCGGAGCTCAAAGGACTGGTATCAAGAATTTTGATGATTTTGCAAGATTTATACAAAATAATCGAAAATTTTTTAAGGTCTTGATTGCCTTTATATTCTTGTTCAATACTTTCTCTATATTCTTTCAAAGCTTCGAAATCAAGAGTTTTTAATGCATTCAGATGGTTTAACATGTCTTCATTTCAATCTCCAAATTTCTTTCGAGCATAATTTTCTATTTTGTCTCGTAAATATGATTCTTTCATCATATTATTTTAATTCTATAAATTATTAAATTATGCTTTGTATTAAAGCAAAGGCAGAATGTGCACAGGGCTACTGCAGAGTAAAATCAAGCTATGCTTAAACGCAGAATTTTGATATATTTATATTTATCTAATAGAATTTTTTAAAGTTGCAATAATTTAGCTTATTTTCTCATTTTGATCCAAATCGATTACAAATTGAGGCTTTTTCGTTCCAGCCTTCATATTCCTCAGCGTCACAGGACAATATTCAACTTTTTTAGCAGAATATGCTATTGGATTATTCCTACTTGAAAAGGAAGGATTTGATTCCACATCTTTAAACATATTTTCTTGTTTTAAACTGCTCATACTTATCGATAACGGATCTCTCTCCTTATTTTCTTTTTGTCCTTTCAATATCGAATTTGCCATTGCTACTTTCTCCATTGTTGAATCCAAGGAAACTGCATTATCGGCATCATGAGTCCTGGGAATTATTTTAAACTCAGATTTCTTGAAGCTAAGGGGTGGTTTTGAAGCTGGCGACTCAGGATTTACTTTAAATAATTCATTTGATACTTGTGGCTTATAGAAGAATTTATTAGATTGAGGAGAACTAAGTGTGTTTAGTGCTGGCTTTGCTGGGGACATTGTATTTTTAGCTTGGATTTGATCAATAATTTTGTTTTTATTCATAAGTGATCTATATGATTTTGATTGTGATTCGTTAATAGATGCAGATGAAACAGAAGATGATCTTTCTGATCTCTGCCCCAACTCGAAGCTTTTGATTTTTTCTATAGCAATTTCATATTGATATTTTAAATCAATAAAATTTCTCTCTACCTCTTCACATTTTCTTTTATAAATTTCCTTTTCATCTGTAATTTTTCGATTATAATCATTGGCTTCTTTAGCATTAGACTGTTTGACTGTAGAATCTTCAAAACTGGTAGTCTTGTATTGACTTTTGTCCCATTCATCTTTATAAAATCCATCACTCCTTGTAGTGTCTTCTTGGCTGGAAAAATTCATTTCTGCTTTAATCATTGTTGATTTTGCATCTCGATATTTTTGTTCAAAGATGTCTTTCATTCTTTTTGCATGCTCAAATTGGATTTTCATATCTGAGATATCCTCAAACTGAATTAATTGATTTCTTAGTAATTGATTTTCTTCTTCAAGAGCAGCATTTTTAGATTTAAGCTGATTTAGTTCTTGGTTCGTAATATTGGCCGAATTTCTCATTATTTCTTCTTCTTGCTCTTCTAAGCTATATACTCTTTTCTTTAAATATGAAATTTCACTATCCTTAGCTTGTACAAGTGCTTTGAGTTCAGAAATTTTTACTTCCATCTGGCTTACTTGTGCAACATAAAATTGATTGCTTCTAGATAAATTTTCAAGCTGTATTTTACCTTGAAATGTATTTTGGTCCTCTTGATTAAAGTTCTTCATTATTATTTTATCACAAAAAAATTAATTAATTACTAAAAATACCTCGCTATCTCCATTACCAAAGAGAGCGGCAGTTTATCCATATTTCCTTGGCATTTATTTCTTTTAGACATTCTTCATACCCAAATAAAGCTCATTCTCTTTTTCCACAAAAATTCAGAATAAAATTTCCACGAATTATGTCTTTTATTATACACATGCAAATTTTTGTTTTCATCCATCAGCCCAATCAAATCCCCTGACATTGCGCATGAGGTGTTTCTAAAAAATCCATTTCTATACAAATATGGCGCTAGATAAATCTTTTGGTTTTCCATTTCAATCCAATAGCAAAAATTACTCAAGCAAGAAGACTCAGTTCTTCCTCCTACAATCATTAAATTGTTATCGAGAGGAAAGCATCCACAAGCTTCAAGACCTAATGGAAGCTTAATTGGAAGCTCTGTTGTTTGTTGCGTTGCACACTCGTATTGATATACTTTATCTGTGATGTAATCTTTAGCGCCACCTATAAAATAGATGCTTCCGTTCATGTAGCATTTTCCTGGGAATAAAACTCCATTAATTTTTATATCTGCAATTCTGCAAAGCTTACTTTTAGGAGAAAATCTGTAGCTCACATTACCAATTATGTAGATTTCTTTATCTGTAGCAACTAAAGAATGATAATTGTGGACTTCTAGCTCATTCAAATGAATTTTATGAGTCCAAATATTAACACTCCATAAATTTGAATTGTCTAAAACGTATATTTTGTCTCCCAGCAAAGCCAAATCTAATGGAGAAATGATACCACGCTTGTTGATTGGAATTTCTTTGATGATTAGTCCACTTCTAATGTCTTTTGCAGTAATGCATAAGCTTGTTTTCGATATTGCCCAGACACAATTTTTTAGCTCGTTTAATTCCATTTTATTTATAATTTTTACTATCTACTTAACTTAAAGTTATTTATCTTGACCTCAACGACGGTCTAAACGTGCAATTCTTCACTTCTGCCATTTGTCTCTCCTCTCTTTCCTTTACCAACTTCAACTGTTTTAACTCCTGAGTCATCGTCAATCTTTCATAAATATTTTCTGGCAAATTCCCTCTCGATTTTTCACTTAATTTAATAGACATTTCACTAATTCTTGGCTTCTTAATTTCTTCAGGCTCAGGCTTTGTTTCTCTTTTGAGAATATACGCCTTTTCTTCAATATTCAAATTCTTCAATAGTTCATTCATTCTTTCCACAAATCCTGCAAAATCAATTGTCAAGTTTTCTTGTTCAATTTCTTCAAATATAGGTGCCATTATTTCACAAGTTTTATCTTCAAGTGTATCAATAGAAATATTTCCTGCGGATATAGTGCCGTCTTGATCAGAATCTAGCAGCTTAAAAATTCTTTCCAGCTGGCTTACTTTGAATTTCTCGAATATTTTTTGAGAATTATCGCTTGGTCGACCTGAAATAGAAGCTTCGGCAAGTCTTTCAGTTTGCATTCTCAGCTCTTTATCAATATGCGCAGCTTTTACGTCTTTTAAGGAATATAGATGCTCCCAAATAGGAGTGTCTGAAGATCGCTATATAATTCTTACATTGATTTTGCTATATGTTTTTGGGCGAAAGAGTTCTTGACCTGTGCTTTCGTCCTTAGTGGCAATTTGGCTTTGTCTAGCTGCTTCCATTTCTTCTTCAAATTTAAGCTTAGAGGTCATTAGTCTATCACAGAATTCTTCTTTCGTTTCACCAGTTCTTTGTTTTGCAATGTCAGGTCTGAAGCTGAACTGTTTGATGCTGTTAAGCTCTTGCTCAAGCTTTTTTTCTTTTCTTTTGGAAGCTTGTTGGAATAACTCCTCATGGACAGTTTTGCTGTAATCTCTTGATTTTAGCTGTCTTTCTTTTATAGCTGGCACAAATGAGCATTCTTTCATTTGTTCCTCTTCAATTTCTGCTTTAATTTTTTCTTTATGCTCTTCATATTGTTTTCCTTTTTTTATCAAATAATTTTCTAATTTATCTTCATTTCTAGAAGAAGCCACAGATCCTGAAGTCTTATTAATGGCCGGGGCAAATGTAAACTCTTTTGCAGATTTTTCTTCAATTTCGTTTTTTTTAGATTCGATCTTTTGTTTCGCTGTTTCTTTTTGTTTTAACCCTTTCAAATAGAGCCACTCCCCATAATTCCTTTTACCTGAATTTTTATTATTTGTCTGCAACTGACTAGTTGACGCTGAAGAAGCAGTTTTTGGTCTTGCAGTTTTCGATTGTTTAGCAAGCCTTTCATAGATGCTTCCACTTGTGACATGCGGAGCATCATTCTTTGAATTAAAATTAAAATCATCTTTCGCTGCTGCTTTTGGCTTTTTTTTCTTATTATCTTGCTGTTGAAGTGTTTCTTGTTGACGAGAGCTTGAATATGACCCATAAAAATCTTGAACTTTTCCTGGATCTTGGAGTTTTGCATTTTTTATAACAAGTTCTTTGTTTTGCTTAATTAAGGATTCCAAGGATTGCTGCATAGATTTGTCAAGAAAATGCTTTTTGGCAAAGTCTTGAGCGAGCTGAGCTGGGTCGTCATTTTCGTAAATTATTATGATATCTTGTCGGCCGTCACCAATTTCGACTGTCATTGCTAAAAGCTCTTGGTTCTTGACCTCAGCCTGGCTGTTTTGATCAGGCGCAGGTATTTCACCTCCACAACTGTTCCCTTCTTCTATCAAGTTTTCTGGTTGATCCATTATTTAAACAATGAATATGGTTGAGATTTGTGTTTTTTTTGGTAACTGGTTTAAAATTGAAAATAAATTTAAATTATTGTGGGTTTTGAGGTTGCGAAAATTAGTTTATAGAGCATAATTTAAAATACTTTAAAATTCTATTAAGTTATATTAGAAATGTGAGCGATGAGGGATAAAAACAGAAACTCAAAATAAAAAAGTAAAAAATTATTAAAATAACTTTAAAAAACTTTTATATATGATGTATCAATTCTTTTAGCACTTTTATATATCAATGAATTTCATTTATTAACAACTCTCAATTGGATTGGTTCACAAATGACGAATTTATGATTCAAATTTACTAAACCCTCAGCCATTTGCATATATGAAAAAATATTATGGATTCTTCTTTAGATTCAGATAAATATTCCTCATATATCGAAGAAATTGATCAATCCCCAACTCGACGTGTCAACTGATCTCAAAATAACAACTCAATACCTGGCCCTTTTCCTATAGAAAGACAGACTAAAATCCCAACCGTTGACCTTAGAAGCCCCAAAGATGATGCAGGAATAATGAGTGCTACTGAGAGTTTTGTAAGTATGAACATATTTACATCAAGATCCCCAGATGTGACTGAAAGCCCATTTGGGAAAAGAAGAAACACTGAAGAAGTTTCAATAGAAAATATTTCAG
>CATKHM010001201.1:0-10751 GCA_949751825.1 Blepharisma undulans | reverse complement strand
TGCAAGATCCCATTGTTTTTAATATTAAATTTTGATTGATTAAAGAAATTATGGACAATTCGAGAAATTTGGGAGAGATAGAGAGAGATGTTAGATGCCATCAAACTTAAAAATATAAATATGAAAAATCTCTGGTTTTTTATGCGATGTTAGGACATAAGAGTGGGAATTGAAGATGGAAGAAAATCAAGGTATACTGCTTGAAAAATATTTTTGATGATGATTATAGATTTATGACAGAATTTGGGAACAAAAAACATTTAGTTGTCAGAAACTATTTTCCATAGGTCTAATTAATATTAAGCTTTAATTCAATAAATATGAAGAGAGTATTCCATACTAAAATTTAAGTCGCTCAAAAATTGTTTGATATGATGCGAGTGATGAAGAAGATTGAGTAAATAAGAAAGAATAGTCATTCATTTTATTTATAAAATTTTAATGTAAGTTAAATTGCTATTAATTTTAAACTTTGAATTTTATTTTGAATGATTGAAGATTATAGAGATTTTGACTTGCATACAGGATTCTAATAATTATCTAATTTAAATTGTCTTTGTTAAATCTATTGGCAATTAACTTTAAAATTTATATGCATGGAGGTCAGAAATAAATAAAAATAATTTTAGTCTGGTTTTTTCGATCAAAATGACGTGAGCAGCAATCCAAAACATTGTTTAATTTTTATTCAGTTTTGACTTTTCTTTTATATGAGTTGATTTAAATTATGGACTTAGTTATCCATATATTGGCATTCTTATTTACTATTAAAAACTATGGATAATGAATCAGCTACAATTAAAATTTAGGAAATTTGAATTATTAAAAAAGAATAGAAAATTTGGTTATAAATTTTAACGAAGATCAATATTAAAGGTTAAGATGTAAAATTTTAATTTTTTATATATCTGAAATGAATCTGGCGTTATAATTATTAACACAAATATATCTTTTTTTCTCAATAAAGACTACGAATAATTTGTTATAATATAATGAATTATTTAAAATCAGTATTGCAATACATTTGAAGAGAAAAACCTCCGGAAAAGGTATTGAACTATAATTTAGATGGAGGGTTATCAAAGAAAGATGACGATTTTTTTTAAAATAATCACAGAAAGCTCATGTCTCTAGCAAAATATATATATACTTTTGGTTTAAAAGAGCTCGACAAAGAAACGCTTGATCAAAAATGTATTGAGTTGGCTTCACTTTTTATTTTTTCTTTGAAAAATTATCCCCGACCAGAGAATGCGACGAAGAAATGGCTGTTCTTCAAAAAATTGCATCTCTTGATTATTTAATCAGGATAACGTTTGATAATGAAATGAATAGAAGAGAGTCTGAATGAAGATTTGGAGAAACTAAACTTTATTGATATCGAGTTTCTGCCATTCGCACCATTGGAAGAATCCCCAGAGGTCAAACTACGGCTGATATGGAGATTGATCTCAAAGAAAGATGTTCAATTGATTTAAAAACTTATGAGTTATATTAATTAAATGCTTGCTAATATACAGAGCAATACAAGCATATAAGCATTGTATATATCAGCCATTCCATGTATATAACAATTATTTTTCAGCAAGCGTTAATATTAGACTAAATTTATCAAAGTACATATTTATTACAAAAATTATTTAAAAATTTAAAGATTTTTACTCAACTTGTTGAGTACACTCATTTCTTGGTAAAGCTTAACCACAGATTTAGCAGCAGAATCAAACATTTCTTGATTCTCCAAATATCCTTTCATAATATTCGCTGCACTCTCTGCAGGGGTCATAGGCAACCCAAAATGAGGAGAAGACATCATCTCAGCTTTACTCATCATATAATCTTTTGATATTTTTGACAGCTTATTCGGCGTAGCATTTCTTATATGCACAGGAAGCGAATTCTTGTTCATAGACTTTATTACTTGGTTATTTAAATCCTGCACAAGCTTATACACTCTTGAATGAGCTTTTGGCGGATGATAAGGTCTCCTAGGAAGTAGCGGAACACTGCTGCTTCTTGAAGAATTTTTTATTTGGATTTTTTTCTTTTTTATTGCTTTCTGCACAAATTCTCTTTCTCTTTTCTTTTTTGCTTCATCTTGATAAGAATCCATAAACATTTGGCTTTCAGTTTGTCTATAACTAGCTTTATCAAAAGATTTATCAATTGAGTCTAATTTTTTAGCTAAATCTGCAACAGATTCCCAATTTCTCTTTTTGGGAGGAGGCTTGTCTTCAATTGGATCTAATTTTTCGAAATTTTTAGGAGGGGTCACATCATCATATTCTTTTAATCCATATGTAATTGGATTAAAAATTTTTTTGTATTTATCAGCTGATTTCTTTTTAATGTCAATTTGTCGAAGAGTGGAACTTGATTTGTGCTTTTCTGAGTGGATTTTAGGGAGAGAATGAGTTGTCACTCGGTTTTGAGCATCAACTAAATCAAAAGTTCTTACAGTGGATGATTGATGAAGATGCTGCTTGACAGGAAGAGAGTAGTTTAAATCATAATTATTTGCTAGTTCTGCAAGTAAAATTTCAGCTTGGGAATATAAACGTTCTCTATATGCAAAAGTGTTTATTTTTAAATTTCATAAGTCTGGCTGAAGCTTTGTTAAGCTTATATGTCCTTTTAACTCTGCTTTTGAGTTCCAAATTTTTATAATTGCGTCGTTTCCTACAGTTATAATCAGTTTTTCAGAGATTTGGCATACTATCATATCATTCATATTGTCTTTGTGAGCCTTTCACCTCTGCACTCTCTGCTGGCTTGGATGCGCTTCAGGAGAACTTGTCAATGCTTTTGTTCTCCCAATTCCAAGATTAATAATCGCAGCAAAAGTGCTTCCATCAATATTCATTTTTTTATTAAAAACCGAATCTGGTTCTCTTTGTATTGATTTTACACCTTTAATAAATCTCCCCACACTCCAAACACTTACAAATCCATGGTCACTTCCAATATACATCCCATATTTCAGCTCTTTTCCGCTTTCTTCTATCCCAGTCGCAAATAGTTTATTATCTTCAAAAAACTCCTCTTCAGTCACATCAAAATAAACTTTCACAGGAAGCTCTACTATGCATTCTCCCCTTATTCAAAATAAAGCCTGATGGATACTTTCTACAGTAGACAAATTATATACAGAAATTCTCCCACTGATTTCTGCTACTGAAAGCAATGGCAAATGTTCAGACAAATAAAGTGAGTCTACTTCTTCTTCAATTTTGGTGCTTCCTCTGCTACAAAGATTAAAAATATCTCATACAGCAATTACACTACTTTCGCTACAAGTAGCAAATATTCCTTGGTCTCATGAACAAGCTGCTCTTGCAAGCGAATCTTCATGGACTTCTGATAACACTTTTAAAGGCTCATAATAAGACCCATCAGCCCAGATTTTTACAAGATTGTCTCATCCAGCTGTAAACAGCATATCATATTTTAAAGAATAATTCAAACAAATGATTTCTTCTTTATGCATAGTAATTGCATTCATAGTTACTCCATTTGCGTGCTGAATTTCTCTGGTTTCACCTTTTTGGTTACTAATGATAACTCGCATGCCTAAATGTGTCAAAGTCATATGGCAGACTTCGCTGGCTGCATCGGTGACATCTGCAATAATTCTTGACTGTTTTCCTGTATATATATCAAAAACTCTTAAATCAGACCTATATAAAACCTACTTTGTGCTTAATAGCAGTTCTTTATCTTGCCTAGAGTATATCAAAGTAGTAGGCTCTATTTCTTTATTCTATTTATTTTTTACATTAATTCCATTTGCATTTGTTTGTATAAAGCTTTCATATTCAAACCAATAAACTCTGCAGCCAACTGCACAAAAAAACTGCTCCCCTGCAGCAGGGATTATTTTTGAAATTTCCATTCGTTCTTGATTAAGAGTTTGCAAGCATTTTAAGTTTCTCAAGTCTCAGACTTTGATAAACCCTGAGTCATCTGCAGTTACTGCAAGAGGAGTTCCATTTATTACTGCCATTGCAGAAACTGTGTGGACATGCCCTTCAAGCTTCCCAAAAATGCTGATATCTTGCATTGTTTCAAGATTTCATACCAGTGGTGTTGTCTCATAGGCAGCTGTTACTAAATATTGGAAATCAAATGAATATGCTAAGGTGTGGGCAGATACATCAGGTAAGGAAATTACACAAAGTGATGCTTTATTTTTCATTTCTCATAGCACAACATTTCTGTCCAATGCTGCAGTAGCTAAAACTCCGTTAAACTCAATTAACCCTGTGATTTTTCCTGCATGTCGGTTAGGTCATAATGTGGGGTTTTCAGTTTCAATATCCCATTCATATAGTGCATTAGTTTTATCAGTTGTAAACCATATCCCTCGGTCCACAAACCAAATACGATTCTGCAGCTCTTCAACAGGTGGATTTGTTTTTAAAATTTTTTCATATGAAAAATCGTCACGATAATCCCAGAATGTTAATGAAAAATCTTGCATTGCCGCCCCAATTCTTTGAAACTGCTCACTTCATGCAAAATCTAAAATCACCCCTTCAAATAAATGATTGCTTTTTACCGGCTCAATTTTGCCTTTAAGCTGAGAGTTATTTCCATACATTCGTATGTGAGAAGATACTTGATCTAATGTAAATAAACATTTTGCGCTTGGTGCATAAATTCCTTGACGAATTGATCGCTGGTGATGGTATTTGTCAAGAAGCCTGGTACTTAAGTGGATTCTACTGAAATGGTGTTCTTTTGCTCCAAATACAAGAGGAGCTTCAGAAACTGAGGGAGCATTTTCTACTAATTTGGTAGCCGGAAGGTCAAGATTATTCTTGCTGTTGAGAGCTAGCTCAAGAATATATTCACTGAGCTCGTTTCAAAGAATGCCTTCAGATATGGATTTTTTGTGCTTTTGCTTTAATACTTCTATATATAAAGTTATTGCACCAGCAGTTACATATACTTTTTCTTCGATTTCGTGGTGGATTACTTGTAAAATCAGCCAGACAAATTCTTCAATTTGGAGAGTTTTCTGCTTTTCAAACTGATTTTCGATTTCTAAAATGCTTGATAATTCGAGATGGTTAAGAATATTTCGGGCAGATCATTTGTATAGTAAGTAAGTGTTGGTTTCTGGGTCAATTTTATCGATGTCTGCTTGCCGATTGAAAGAAATTTCGAGATCTCTTGGAGTTGAATGTTGGGATATTAAATCGTTTAGATTTGACATTTCTTTAAACTGAATTGTTAATTAGAGTTTGAGAAATTATTAAATATTAATAATTTGAAGAGTGAACAATAATATTTTATGTAATAAATAAAGGAAAAAATTATATATACCTATTTCAGATGCAAAAGCCAAGATTTTGCTGCTTTTTAATATCTTAAATTAATTTTGATATCTTAACATATAATTAATAATTTTGTAGTAATCATTATTAGCACAATATATTAATAAACTAAATCATCCAATCCCTCCATAGCATCTCATCATTTATTTCCATTTTGATAATTTTCTTATCTATAAGTAAACATGTTATTATATGAAAATTATTTAAATCAAATCATGGGAAGCTGTGTATGCTGCCAAACAGTCTCAAACTTAGAACTCCAACGCTCCGAAACCGTAAAATCTCCAGAATCCACTGTTCAAATCCCCCAAATGCATCCCAAAGTTCACGTCCTCGCTGATCGTGTCCTTCACAATCAAACTCTTACAATCACAAACATCGACTTATCAGGCCGTGACCTCGGAGAAGAAGGCGGCAAATACCTAGGAGCAATAATCCCTTATTACCATCACATTACATCTCTTATTTTATCAAAATGCTATTTAGAATCTGGCGCATTTGAAAGTATTGCTACTGCTCTGACTGATCTTGTTATGCTTAAAGAACTAGATTTTAGCTTTAATAATATAGGCTCTGAGGGAGCTGATATATTGAGTCCAGCTTTAGAAAGGATGGGAAACCTTGAAGTACTTGGATTAGAAGATGTTGGGCTTGGAAGCAATGGAATGCTAATGATATGCAGTGGAATTGTGGGACTCAGGCATTTGAAAGAGTTATATATAGGAAAAAATAATATTGGAGATGTAGGGATAAGAGGACTTGCAAATATTTTCCCATATATATGTAGTCTGAGTACGTTGGAAATTAATAAAAATGGGATTGGGCCTAAGGGGATGGCATTTTTAGCATCTTCGTTAGGCTGCTTGAAGTCTTTAACAAAATTCAATGTGGGAGAAAATAATTTGTTGCCAATAGGTGTATCTATGATGATTCCACATTTGCCGAGATCATTGGAAAGTTTGGTTATAGATAAGGTAGGGGCTGATAACAGCAATATTGTGAAGTTAACAGATATTTTATCGGAATTTAAAGATTTAAAGCATTTGAGCCTTGATCACAATGAAATTACATCAGAAGGAGTTGAAGGAATTATCAAAATACTCCCAAAATTAAAGCTTAGCTATTTAGGACTTATTGGATGTGATATCAGTTCTCATAGAAAAGCTCTTAGCTTTGCTGGGTCGTCTACTGAAGTATTACTGTAGATTAAATAAATTTTGCATAATTTAAGATTTATTTAACAAAAATTTATTAATGAAATAATATTTTTCATATGAAGCTGTTTTAATCCTCTTTTCTATCAGAAAGATAACTATTTTTATCTTTTTTAGGGCTTACAGACTTATTACCACCCATCATTCTTGATTCCAAACTTCTCAAGCTTCTTTGCCTTGTATCATTTTTGTTCACAAATATTTGCATTTCATCTAATAGCTTCTTTCTCATATTTTTTTTCTTATTCAGTCACTCAGTTGCTGTTTTATCCAAACCTGGTATTATACATTTACAATTTGTATGTCTACAGTTATTACATTTCATCTTATTTTCTTCCTGTACAAGCAAAACAGAAAGATTAGGACATTGAATTCCATTGATTTTAACTGGATTTTTCTTCCTTATTTTTACTGCAGTTCTTGGAGAAGAATATTGTCGATGATGCCTATGATGATGTTTTTCATTATTACTGAAATAATCTATTACTCGAAGCTTTGCTTCAAGCTCAGGATTTAAAGGTGTCAATGGGTAAGCAGAAGCTTGAATGTCTAGTCTTGAACTATTGTGAGAGCTACATTTCTCTTCAAGGAGATCTAAAAAGTCGTAGTCGTTATCTACACTCGAGTTTTTATATCTTCTTGGCTTATGTTTTAATACTTTTGCATATGCTTGGAATAAAGTTTGTGAAGGATTTGTAGGAGAAACCTTTCTAGGTTGCTTATGATAGATTTTATTAGCAATATTCTTTTCATCTATAGATTTGTTCAGCTTTTGGATTTCTTCGTGGATTTTGTCTGTAATATGATTGGTTTTCTTGAATACTGTTTGTCTGTAATTTAAGCTGTGTGAAATCCCTGAATTTAAAATTTCTTCACTTAATTGTTGGCTTTGAGAAGCGTATTTTTGAGCATATTCCATGCTAAAGATATTTTCCTATTATGACACTAATGAAGACTTATAATAAAATGAGAATTCTTTATGCATATGAAGTAGGAGGAGTAGAACAAACATACAACCAGCACGCATTAGACATCACTGCCCCTGACCTAGAAAGTGGTCTTTCTCGAGAAATCCTTCTAAAATACCTCAAAGATGACGGAGCACAAGTAAATGATGAATCTGTTTTAAGCATATACAACGAATCCCGATCCGCCTACGTCACTCTCAGAAAAGGCGATTTCGTTTCCTCAGACTCAGAAGTCCGCGTTCTCATCCGCAAAGGCCATTCCCCCTCAGTTCACGAGCTTCTTCAAAAAATTGAAGCTCTTGAAAAACAAGTCCATATGCTTCAGAAAAAATTAGAAACAAGAGTAGAAACAACTGCAGCCAGAACATATGCTATCCGAGGGTCTATTATATTAACAGCATACTCAGAAATCGACGTAGCCATGCTTCACAGTTCTCCTCTTGTTACTTCAAATAATGGGGTCATAAAATCTATAGAAGACTCCAGCTTGGACTTCGAAGGCGAAAGGAGAAATTTAATTGAATATTTAGAATCAAGAGATGCTGGCTGCGATATTAGGTTTGAGGTCGCAAATACAGAAAATTTGTATGAACTTTTGGATTATAAGCCGAAAATTATTTATATTTCTTCACAAGGATATTTGGTGAAAAGAGAAAATGGGTCGGAATTTGTATTGGGGTTTGAAAAAAGAGGTGGGGTAGAAGATATGGGGATTTTGGATGAGGTGGATGCGGATAGACTGAAAAAAATATTAGGCTCTGCGTCGACGTATTTTCAAATAGTCATTTTTAAAGGGTGTTATTCACAAGAAATAGGAGCGATGCTGCAAAATGCAGGATTTAACTGTGTGGTAACTGTGCATGATCTGGATGGTGATATACATGCGAAAACTTTTGTCGCTGAAATGTGCAGATCTCTTATTAAAGGAGATTTCATAGAAAATGCGTTTAAAAAAGCAGTGGTGACTATAGAAGATAAAAATAAAATTTCAAGCTGCTGCTGTGCACATAGACATAAGCCAACTTGCTTGTGGATGAATAAAATCCAGTGCTCAAATAAAATGGAAATTCATAGAGAGCATGTGCCCGAGTCTTGCAGATGCAAATTTGGTAGCAATATTCATAGCATTAATTGTGCTTGGGCTCAGAATTTTATGACTGATTATACACCTGAGAGACAGCTTACTGATGATGAGCTTTTAAGCCAGAAATTTGTGATTTGTTGCTGCTCTCCTGAAATTAATCATGCAAATATCAAATTTAGCATGATCTATAACGATTCTAGCATTTTGGAGCAGGTTTTGTTAGAAAATAATGGAAAAACTAGTATAGAAATTAAGTCTCCGCTGCCTGCACATTTAAAGCCTCCATATGTAGAAAAAATCACTGTAGGAAGGAGAAAACAAATAAGGCAGCTTGCTGTACTTGCATCTGTAAATCGATGTGTAGAAGTAATCGGACAATGTGGGATTGGAAAAACCATGCTGGTGAAACGAGCTGCGCAATATGTATATGAAAGAAGGATTTTTAAAGAAGGAGTTGTATATTTGGATTTCATGATGAGGACTGATATCATTTTTATGTATCGCTATATTGCAAGCACACTGAATTTACCATCAATAAATAATCTCAATGAGCTTTGCAAAGCGCTTGATAATCTTGATGTTTTGTTGATTATTGACAATATTGACCCACTTCTAAAACAAGAAAATTCTACTCTAAAAGAAACTTATTCATCATTAATAAACAATACAACTGCTCCGAAATTCATAATTGCAACCCAAAAAGAGCTGAATTTTTCACATTCTGAGAAATTTATGGTCAAGCCTTTAAAAACACGAGAAGCTGCCAAGCTTCTCGTAAATTTGGTAGATCCTAATTGAAAACTCAATTCTGACTATATAAAACACCCAGAGTCTATTGAGAGTGAATTTTTTGACAAAATTGGGACTCTTCCTGCAGCTATCCAACAAATTGCGCCACTTTTTAAAGACTATTCTTTAGATCAGCTTAGTGCACTCGCATCAGGCAGTCTCGATAACATTAACCAGCATTCTGCAAAAGATTCAGAAAAAACTCTTTCAATGTCACTTACACATGTCAATAATAAATTGAGCAAAACTTCTGATTTTTTAAAGCTGTTATGCTATTTGCCGTCTGGTGCTTTCAAAATTAATATTGATTATTTGTGCAGAGGTACAATACCTGACTATATGAAAATTTTGCAGTTATTAAATACTGAAGGTCATACGTTAAATACATGGTTCTTGCATAGTGACCCGAATTTTGAGTTTGTGCTTGTAAGGAGTAATGTGGCGAATTATTTAGAAACTCATTATTCAAATCGTCCAGAATTCGCTACAAAAGTAATTGAACATTTGGCTGTATTCGCAAGGGCACTTTTAAAGTGCTTTTTGCTTGGATCTTCTCCTATAGGTGCAGAAGTAAAAGGGAGCTTATTTTTTGTGAATGCGGCAATAGATTATAAAATGTGGAGCAGCCAATTTCCTGATCTCAGCGATCAATTGGCTGAGGAACTTGAAAAAGAACCAATCAAGCCTAGGGATATGTTTGCCAAAATTGAAGCAAATTTCTGGTATTATATGAATATTGACCAGTTAAAGCGAGCTTTAGGCATAAACGATACCATTCCTGAAGAAACCGCCAAAGCACTAGGCGAAATCATGAACTGCACAGCAGCAATTTTCATTATTTTAGGAAAAAACGCAGATGCTTTAGAACTTCTAGATAGAGCTAAAAAATGCTGCGAAGCTTTCAATTTAGATAAATACCACAGTATGATCAATTTAACATACGCTTCCTTGCTATCAGCAAATCCAAATAATTTTGATAAAGCTATTGACTTAATTGAAGCTGCCAAAAACTATTTCATTGAAGCAGATGATAGAGAAGGTCAAGCTGAATCGAACTTTTTGCAAGCCATGATAAAAGAATTCAGAAGCACCAGCAGTGAAGGGACACTAATTCTTTCAAGAAGATCCACACAAACTGATTTAGAAGGCCAATTAGAACTAGCTGATACAAGATTTAGAGAGTCAGAAAATAATTTAGGCTGTGCAAGAGCTCAATGGGCATTGGCGGAATATAAACTTAAATATGAAAGCAATGAAGCGGATGTACTAGATAAATTGGAAAATGCAAGAGTTGTATTTGAAGAGCTTGGAAGGACTTATTGGGAAGCAAGAGCTACTATTTGTCTTGGTGACTGAT
>CATKHM010001200.1:0-10754 GCA_949751825.1 Blepharisma undulans | reverse complement strand
CCTTTTAATATAGCTATTTGTTTTTTTGTTTCTAAATCCCATATGATAATATTGTTATCAAATGACCCAGAAATAATATATTTTTCTGTAACTTTTATGCATGAAATATAGTCAGTGTGGCCTAATAACGTGCAAATTTCTTTGGAATTGTCAATGCTTCAGATTTTTATTGAATTGTCTTGGGAGCCAGAAATTAAAAATTTGTTGTCAGTTGTGAGGGCCATGCTGTAGATAGAGTCATTGTGGCCTGATAAGATGCTTGAAATGGATTTACCGATGTGATGGAAAAATAAAGTACCACTGCTGGATTTTGCGATTATGTAGTTGCCGTCGTCAGAGAGATGGAGAGATTGGACATCGCCTTGGTTTGAGATAACAGCTTCTTGGATTCCATTGGAAATATTTCAAAATCGGATTGTGGAATCGTTTGAGCCAGATATCACAAAATTATCGTTGCTTATGATTTGAAGACAGTTTACTTCAGCAGTGTGGCCTTCTAGTATAAAAAGCTTTTTTCTTTCCAAAAATCCCCAAATTATAACCAAATGATCAGTTGCTGCTGTAATTATAAATTTATCATTATTCGTCATACTCATACTAGTAATTTCTCCTTTATGCCCAACCAAACAATCTTCTTGAATCCTCATTTTGATATTCCAAATCCTCACAGTTCCATCTTTTGATGCAGAAATCATAAAATTGCTATCTCCTGTAAACACCATATGCCTCACGCTCGCTGTATGTCCTTCCAAAACCGCTTCTAACGCCCTTTCTTTCAAATTTCATATCCTAATTTCCCCATCCACCGACCCAGATGCCAAAATATAACAATTATTCGAAATTTTCAACGTAGAAATTCCTTTTTCATGCCCTTCCAGCACAGTTTTTTCAATGCATTTTTCAAAATCCCAAATTCTTATAGTCTTATCAAGTGACCCTGATATGACAACATAATTATCATTTGTTACATCAAAACACGTAACTCTTCGAGTATGGCCTTGTAAAACAGCTTCTTTTCTTGTGCCTTGTAAATTTCATATTCTTAATGTGGAGTCTTTTGAGGCGGAAATGATATTTTTTCTGTCATATGTGGATTTTAGAATGGTAATTGCGTCAGTGTGGCCTGGTAATAAAGAGGAATTGGTGAGTTCTTGGTTTACTGCACGAATTTTGCCATCTGATCGGCCGATGTATATCATGTCGTCGATGTAGAGGAGACATTCTGCTGATTCATTTATAGAGAGAACGGTAGGGGAGATACTAAGGGTGGATTTGATGCCGGTAAAAGAGTAGAATGGGCTTTCGATTGGGTTTGGGGTGTCTTTTCGATTTAAATCTAGCAGCGGGTCAGATAAAGACATTTATTTTATTTTTTGTATGAGTATTTTGTTTAAAAATTATATTAGGAGATCCTGGTGATATGATAGAAATGCTTATTTTAATAGTGCATATTATGCATTTAGACTGAATTTAATATAAATAAATTGAATAAATGCGAACGGAAAAGATGATACAAAAGATTTTATTTATAAACATTTTGAAAAATAACTGCTAAATTAAGAGAGTTACAAGAAAAGAAAGTCATTGAACAAAAGAAGCACATTATACATATAGACTTATAACTAAAAAGAGCATATGGCAATAAGTTTAAATGGTAAAATAAAGTTTAAGGACTATAAATGCTTATTAAAAATTAGAGAAATATAAACAGTTTTAAGGGTTTATTTATTAAATTGCTTTATCCTTTTATGAATTTCATTCATCATTGCATAGAACAATTTTTCGTTCTTACTAACGTCTAAATTTTCTTCAAAAATATTTTTAGCTTTTTCAAGAGCTTCCTGGCTTTCCAAAGTCAGTAAGTTTAAAACTGGGTCACTTTCACTTCTCGATAGTTTTTCTATTTTGCAAACTTTATCCAAATAACAATCGATTTCTCCATACTTCGAGTCCAATTCTTTTAAGAACTCTTTAAAACTATTTTCAAAGCTGCACAAAGTCTGACTAAAAGATGCGACTATTTTTATTTTATTAGCATCAAGTTTAGATCTTTCTTCTGCAAGTAATCTGAGAATTTCTATTTTGGTTTCTTCAATCAACCGCAAATGCATCAAATTGAATGAATGCTGCTTTATGCTGGATTTGCAATGTCTTGATCAGTGTGGGTCGCATGAATAAGTGTCAGGAGAAGTGCAGTGGCATGAATATTCAACTTCAAAATCACATCCTTTCTCAAAGCAGCGTATATTATTGCTCACTCTATCATTTTTATTAAGATTATAAACGGATGTTTTTGGATGATCTTTTTGCATAATAATTTGAGGGCTTTGAATGATTTCTGTTTGCTCTATTTTGATATTACTTTGAGTTATTTTTATTTCGCCTTCAACTTCTTCTTTTCCTTCTTCCAATCCTTTTTAATTCTTACTATTCATATTTATTATGCTTCTTAAGCGCTCATTTTCCTTCTTTTGCGATTCAATTTCCTTTTTTAAACTCTCATTTTCTTTTCTATATTGAGTATTCTTATTTCTAAGGTTTTCATTTTTTCCCCTTTCTTCATGAAGTAATTTTTTCCAAATTGCTTCTTTCATAAAAGATGTTTTGGGGGTTTCAATGCCTAAGCTTTGAGTTTTATTGACTATAGCCTCATGGCTTAAAAGCTCTTCTATTGTTGGCCTTTTTTCCCTTTGTTTCTGTAAACATCAATCAATGATTGCCCTCAGCTCATTTGAGTATATATTTCTAGTTGGTCTATGTAACTCATTTTTGATTTTATTCGTATTTCTATCAAAAGGATGCTCAAGATTGCAGAGATAATATAAAACACATCCGGCTGCTCAAATATCGCTCTCTTTAGCTTGGCTCTCTCCATCGCACGTCCTAGGTGAAAAATAATCAGGAATACCTCGAATTGAATTCGAATGGCGAGAAATCCCAAAGTCAGCTATTTTGATGTTATCATTTTCATCCAGAAGGACATTTCCCAGATGTAGATCTCGATGAATAAAGCCGTTTTGGTGCAAGCACTCAAGTCCAAAGCAAATTTGTATGAAATACTTCCAGATCCTGTCTTCCTCGAAAAATCCATTTTCTCCTTGTTTATCACAAATTGCCTTGAGGAGATTTCCATTTCGGCAAAAATCTACGATCATACAGACCTTGTCGTCATCTGTATAGGATCAGTAGAGATGAAGTTTATATGGATTGACCAATAAAAGTATTTCAACCTCAGTCTCGATGTCCTTCCAATCTGATTCGCTTTTATCCACTTCCTTCATTGCATAATTTTTTCCAGTGCCTGAATAAAAATCACTTTTCTTTCTAACTATGGAGATCCTCCCATAAGCTCCACTGTCTAATAAACGACCGATTTCAAAATTGTCAGTTAGCTCTCTAGTGAAATACATCTATCTTTATTATTATGAGTGAAATTATTCTTGCTATAAAAAAGCTTCGAAAAGGCTATATAATTTAAAGGTTAAATATAACTGTAAACTTTCTTGCCCAATTTGAATTTCATATAGATTTAATATTTTGTGATACAAGCTTCTTATTGATGAATAAGCATGGTCTAAAAGTAAGTGTAGAAAGAAATGCTGAGAATCGATTTTGATGCACTTTACAACAAAAGCTATGAACTACAATTTAATAAAACAAAAAATAAGCTATGCAAATATTTAACTAACTTTTATTACAAAATTTGCATGAAGACGTATAGATTTCTCAGAATGTCTTACTTTGGCTTCTTCATTTTAATTTGGCATATTAATAGACATAGTTGCAAGCGCTTTCAGTCTGAAGCTGAATAAACCCAACCAACTGAATACTAATATTGATTGATTTTAAAATACCTTGAAGACTTATAATTTAAAGGTTAGGCATGGTTTCAAATTTTAATATTTCCCTTTTAATTTAAAATAATAGCAATCTATTATGTAAATAAATTTGTATAAGCTAAGGACATACAGAGTAGACTTCTTTAAAAATCGTTATGTTTATTTTATAAGAAAAACATTAGGTTGAGAATTGAAATAAGCATATACAATGTTGAATATTAAAATGATCTAAGTAGATAGAACTATTGTAGAAGGATCACTAATTGAGACTAAATATCAAGATTTAAGAGATGTCTATTTCTAAATTCTGAATTATAACTATCATCATTATTAGGAATATAATAGACTAATAAGTATGCTCTCTTAGGTAAAAACTATTACATAATTGAAAATTAATAAAATATAGACATATGAGCAATTTTATACGCTGCTTTGAGAGAGGATGTGATTTTGAAGTTGAATATTCATGTCTTTGCACATCTCCCAGCACTTATTCATGCGAGCAACACTGACTGAAGCATTGCAAATCTAGTAACAAGCAACATACTTTCAACTTGATGTCTTTGCGGCCAATTGAAGAAACAAAATCAGCAATTCTTAGATTTCTTGCAGAAGAAGTATCTAAACTTGATGCTACTAAAATTAAAATAGTCGCATTTTTTAGTGAAATTCTTTGCAGTTTTGAAAATAGCTTTAAAAAAATCTTAAAAGACTTGGACTCGAAGTATGGAGAAATCAATAGCTATTTGGATAGAGTTTGCCAAATAGAGAAACTCTCAAAAAGTGAAAATGACCCAATTTTAAGCTTGCTGATTTTGGATAGCCATGAAGCTCTTGAAAAAGCTAAAGATATGTTTGATAAAAATTCAGGCTTAAATAAGAATGAAGAATTGCTCTATGCTATGAGAAATGAAATTAATAAATGGATAAAGCAATTTGATGGAGAAAGACTTAAAATTGTGTGCAATGAAGAAATTTTTTTTAAGAAGATAGGAAAGAGAAATAAAGATTTGAAGAAATATAAAACTTACAAAATTGATATAAATAATGAAAAAGCACAAATTGAAAATAAAAATTTGTTTCCCGAAGAATTAATTGCCAATTTTGAAGTTAAAAATCCCATACATGCTGGAAATAGAAAGGGTTGTATAGTTATAAAAAATGGTATCTCTTATTCAATGAGGGTTATAAATGCTACTTATTATGGTTTAGAATGAACTGAAAAGGCAATGGAATTTCTGTCATGAAAAAATCCATATAAGCTTAATTTGAACTGCTATTTTGAATTCGGTGATCTTATCTTTGTGATTACAGATTATTGTAAAAATGGTGATCTTCTTAAAGCAATTGTTGATAAGCTAATTGCCGAAGAGTATTTTGAAGAAGATGAAATATGAAAGTATTTTATCCAAATTTGCTTTGGAATTGAATGCATGCATTCAAAAGGATATATCCATCTAGATCTTAATCCACAAAATATCCTTTTAGGTGAAAATAAAGATATTAAAATAAGTTATGTTTTAGGTTCTCCTTTGCCGTGAGATGATTCTATCCACAATCGCCCATACGATTGCTCTAGGACACCTCATCCCGAGGCTCAAACTAAAAAGAGTGATATTTGGTCAATTGGATGCATTTTACATTATTTATGCAGTCGTGAGCCTCCTTCCTCTTGGAATAATAGTAGATCGCAGAAGTATACACCAATAAGAAGCGAATACTCTGACGAAATAAGATTTTTTATTGATTGGTGCTTGAAGGAAAAACCACATGAAAGACCAATGATAACAGATATTTTAACTCATAAACTTATTGTCAATAAAACAAGAGATTTAGGATTGCTAATTCCTTCAAAATCAGTAATGAGCAGGATGCAGATAGAAGAATCATAAAGAATAAATATTAATAAATCATTATTTAATTTAATGTTTTATCTGCTCAGACATTTTCATTTAAGCTTCTAATATAATCTGACCCAGATACAAAGCACTCAGTTGTATTGATTTCTTTGTGAAAAAATTGATTGGATTACTTTAGATTTTAAAATCAGCTTTTATTAATTAAACGCAGAATCCATCCATTTTTGGTATTTTTCATCGATTACAGCAAAGAGTCCACAGATAATCATTTTATCATCCCAATTAAGCTTTGGCCCGATTTCAGTTGCAAGAAATTCTTCTTTAATATAATCCTGGACACTATCAGGCATTTTTTTACAATTTTCTTCTACAAATTTGGTCTTTTTATCTATTTCATCCTTGCTTGGATGTATATAAATATACAGCTCAATGATTTTAACGAATTTTTTTGCAATTTTCCGGTCTCGTTTTTTCCATGAGAAGCATCTTATTAATAAAGAAACTCTCCACCTTAGTTTGGCCATTTCCTGTTTAAGAATCCTTGCATATTTATCTTTATCAGCTCATTCTTCATTTTCAGTAGGATTACTATTGCACTTTTGTCATTCCTCTTCAATAATAGGAGCAATTTTATTCATTTTATTATTATAGAAGATTACAAATGATTTAGCCTGTCAAAACTAATAAGCTCGCATATTAATGGCAACTTAAAATTTTAGTTTTAAGCTTTCAAATAATTAATTATTAAATCTAATTTCCGAAGTATATCTATTGCAGTAATTTTTTCTGTCATTTTAAGCTGCATTTGCATCTCATATTTTATTTGCCATATAGGCTTCACTGAATTTTTGATAGCTTTTGGATATCCTCCATATATGCGCAGCTGGCGCCTGGAAATAAGCAAAGATTATTTTATTTAAATTTAATTTATAGCAATTAATTTACAATATACAATACAGAGTTTTTATCTTATTCATTTTTCATGAACAGCTCATCATCCTGTTTGTAGAAAATTTTTTAATAAAAAAAATTTACATATTTAAAACAATTTACTATTTAAAAAGCTGAAAAAACAACTGTGAAAGTTTTCATCTGCGCTAAATTATTGCATGAATGAAAAATTCAATTGGCTTATCTATAAATTTACGTTCAATCGTATAGCCTGACCATTTTCGTATTTCTCTCGATTAAAGATGAAATTTCTTAGTAATCTTTTTGCAGTTTGGCTGTTTCTCATAGCGCTTGCTGCTATTGCTTGATTTTGAGGTTGCATTTTTGTATATAACTGGCATTCAGCATCATATTGAGATAATTGATTTATTATTGGGACTATTCTATTTTTTTTGCCTGCTTTTATTTTCGAAAAAACAATTCAAGTAAGAAAAAGTTGAAATCAATAGCAATATGAGAGATTTCCTGAGAATTATTTTTGTCTGGGATGTGAGAGCTGAAGAGGAGATAATGAAAATTTAAGAAATTTTGAATAAGAAAAATAAATTAATTGAAAGAGATTAGAAGGGAAAATTTCATTCAAAGAGAAGAAAGAAGAAGAAAAGAGTGATATATCAGTGAAAGAAAAATAAAAAATGAAATTAGTGGAAAAAAGAAGAATATAGAAGAAGATATTGAGGAAGAAATGCAGGAAGATATAGAAGAAGATGCAGAGGAAAAAAATTAGATAATTAATTTAGCTTATTTTAAAAATTTTATCAAAAACTAATCATCAAAGTATTCATCTGCATACAGCTCTCTCAGGCTAATTTGTTACTTTTGGGAGCTACTTTCTCAGAGCCAACAGAGGAAATAAATTCATGTAATTCTCATAGACCTTCAGGATAATTCATTTTTAACAGAGCTTAGTGTGTATAAAGAATTTTTTCAAAAGCTTCTATCATTCTTTCATCTCTTAATAACAAAACTTTTCGTATTTCTAGCAACCCTTCGCGAAATAGATTGGCTAAGGCATAAAGGTCTATAAATTCCCTCAATAAAGAATAAATCTTTTCTGTAATTGAATTAATTTCAGAATCGCACAGCTCCTTCAGATTTATAGATATATATTTATCGATTTCTTGCATTATTTCTGAATGGTGCCGTGCTTCATAATCATCATCTTTTTTTTGCTTAATTCTCGGCTTGTTTGGCTCTTTATAGAATAAATTGGGCAAAGATATTTCGGCAATAGTCCATAAGCTCATTTTACTATTATATGAGAGTTGGGATTATATAAGATATCAAATTAATTTTTGAATTTGATTTTTTCTTAGTTTGACTGGCATTAAAATAGCCTGCTTTTATTTTTTCAGATGCATATCTTGATTTAGCTTCCTTTTATAAATTCATTGCATGAATTTGAAAGAAATTGATTCAAGCTCACATGAAGCTTCAAATACAGTATGCGTATCTCTAATTCTTTCCAGTATAAACGAAATTGAGACTGCATGAAGCTATAATTCATATAAGCTCCTGAGATCTGCAAGAGTATATTTTCCTATATCTATTGCTTTTCTTATAGTAGTTGTTTGCAATTATAATTAATAAATTCCTGTATAAAATTTTAAGAGCTTTCAGAGCTACCACATTGTATTTTCCTTTTATTAATACTTTGAGAGCTGTCAAACGTACTTTTGCAAAAAGGCTGTTTGCAATTATAATTCATCTTTATTTTATCCAACACAGAAGTCACTGATGCCATCTAACTTTGAAGCTTTTATTTCTTAGTATCTTAATTTATGCGAAATCATTTTAGTATTGATTTATTACTTAAATTAACCTTGATTTTTGGATACTCACGATAATGATTTTAATTTGAAAATATACCGATTAAAAATTGAATAGCTGTCATTTCAGTGTATATTGATGCAAATGTAGTATTTAGGCAAAGTTTTTCTTGACTATACTCAATGTTTCTCAAACATATAAAAACATTAATAAAAAGCCATATTATTTTAAAATATTATATCAAAAATATCTTTGACAAGAACAATTTTGAATTGCTACTCGTAACAAATAAAATAAGATATTTTGTGTTTGTCATAAAATTAATACATATTGACAGCTGTCAACATTTAGCAATTTTTTATTGTACCATCTGATATAAAGCATTAAAATAAAAAAGAAAATCATTTCAGAAATTTAATCAGTGATAGTAAAATAAGTAAAACACCGAAATTCATTTAATTATTCCTATATCTCTTTATCTGCTAGATTTATTTATTTTTCGCAATCCAGCAATTTTTAATTTCTTTAATTAATATAAGTTTTTTAATAGCTGAATTGAAAAATTATATTATCATCAAATTTACAAAAATCCAATTTAATTTTATAATGGAAGAGACTTATAAAATCATCCAAAAACCGTCCAAAACTTCAAGAGAAACTGAAGAAACAAGACTAGAAGAAGCTTTAAAAAATCCAATGAAGCCAATTATAGAAGCTCATTCAGAGCTTCAAACAGCTTACAAAGATTTAGACGTCATTATCGATGATGTCGTTTCACGAAATGAATGAATCTTAAACAGTAACTGCTAACCAGATAAATACCTTGATCATCTCCACCAGCAAGAAGCAAAACTTCATAATCTCAAAGAAAAACTGGTCCAAGCCAACTTTGAGATAGAAAATAACCCAGAAGTCTACAGGCTTAATGAGCAAATGAAAAGCTACACAAATCAATATGAGACTTTGTCGAGATTTTCTGCTCAACTGAAAGCACAAGAAAACCAATATAGAAGCCAGTATTCAGAAGAGGAAAAACAAGTGATTGAATTAAAACAGACCTTGAAAGAATTATCAAAAGAAAACCTAAAATTGTCATATCAAATAGAAGAAATCAAGCCAAAAGAAAAATCGTTAGAAAACCTGAAGTCAAAAATGCCTCAAATTCTATCAAAATATTCACAAAGCAATCTTTCACAGATCCCAACTGTTCATTTTGAGCTGATGAATCAAGATCAGCAGCTGGAATGCTATCATTTAATAGAAGATGTCGAAAATCTCAAAAAAGATGTATCTAAAGTAAGAGATGAAAGTCAAAATTTAGGAAGCTTACAAGGAGCTTTCCTGAATGAGCAAAGAAAATTAGAACTTTTCTTTCAAGAATGCCTGAACTCAGCCAAGCAGGAATTGTTAAAGAATCAGCAGATGCCACAAATTTCAAAACAAGGTTTGGCAGGGTCTTTGTTTTTTGAACTTGTACATAGTGAACAAGCTAGTAATAGAACTGCTCCAACAGGCTATTTACAAGATAGGAGCAAGAGAAGCGCTTTGCAAGAAAGAGATTGCAAAAATGTTGTGTATTACACTGTAAAAAGAATGATGAGAACTGCAAGAGATGAAACCAGAAATCAACAGCTATCTAAATTAAAGCTTCCTTGAAAGGATTTTCATGATTTTAGCACTTTACAACTGATGGGACTTTTGTGTATGCGAACTGACGTTTTAATGATGCTGCATCAGACTGTTTTTCCAGCAAATGTGTTGCATTTGGTTGCAAGAGATGATGTGAGTCCTTCACCAAAACCTACACCTAATCGCAAATCAAGAGACAAAAAACGTCCACCTAAAGAGCTATCAATAAGATCGTCAAAAATTGGAAAAGAATTGCTGATGAAACATAGAGTTTCTTAATGGATTGCATAAAATGATTTAATAGTTTATAATTTCAATATGCTAAAATCTATTGCTAATTATTTAACACTTTTAATTATTTTTGAATTAACCAAAACGCTTATTTGCCGATTTGCTGAAATTTCTGAAAGGCTTATCCTGACCTGCTTCGGCTTTATTGCATAAAAATACTCTCCATCAATCTGCATATAGATTCTGTTGTTTTCATTATTTTCGTCATTAAAGTTTACCTCAAAAGGTCCTTGACTTTGGTGGAGCTTATGAGCCCTTCCAGTGAATAGTTGTTCAAGCCCAAGTCCTAAACTCCCTCTATAGATCATGAACTCAAGCAAGCCATCCCTTGGATTTTGTTGACTCCATTGCTTATTTCCTTTATATTTTGCTTTATCCCATACAAAATGGTCTCCACCTCCATAAGTCCTTGAAT
>CATKHM010001199.1:0-10757 GCA_949751825.1 Blepharisma undulans | reverse complement strand
TAAAATGCGTGTCTCATTTAATTTAGTTTCAAGGTATTTGATTTTGACTTCAGGTTATATAAGCTCTTTAAATGATGTTATTCTAAAATAAATTATGGGACCAAAAGTTTATTATGATATAGTGAGCGATGCATATTTATTTTTATATCATAATGCTTGATTAATAATATGCTAATAAAAGCAAACAGACTTTTATCAGCATGCATTCAGCTCGCTGAACTTTCTGGAAACATAATCAAAAGTGTTCACTCAGACGGTGCCTTGCAAACTGTTTATAAAGGTTATAATGACCCTTGCACAATTGCTGATATCAATTCACAAAAAATCATCATGGGCACACTCTACAATTTATTTCCTGGGATAAATATTATCGGTGAAGAACAAGTAGAAATATCAGAATCTGATATAAGACAAGTCAATTTAGATTTAATTTCTGAAGAAATTTTTCCTGCAGAACTAAGAGACCTTGATATAAACAAATTAGTATTATGGGTAGATCCATTGGATGGGACTTATAATTTTACTATTGGGGAACTTATAGGAGTGACAACATTAATTGGTATTGCGTATGAGTCTAACGCAATTATGGGAATAATTCATCATCCATTTGCTGATAGATCACCTACATATTGGGGAGGTCGTGGAATAGGCATTCATTCATGTTTTGGAGATTTTAATGAAAGTAGCTTTATAAGGCCAAATGATTTTTCTGTTGTATCGACGAAACATTGGCAAATTCCACATGGTGAAGCATTTTTTAAAACATTGAATGCTGATAGAAATTTATATGCAGATGGGACCGGCTATGATTCTGTACTTGTAATTTCAGGAAACGCTTCCACTTATGTTTTTAATAGACAATTAACAAGTAAATGAGACACATGTGCTGGCGATGGGATTCTACAAGGAATCGGAGGATTTGTCACTGATTTAAATGGACACAAAATTTTATATGATAAAGATCAACCTATAAAGAATAAAGACGGAGTAATAATGAGCTCAAAAATAGAAGATGCACAAAGAGTACTTGACGCTTGGAGGGAATTTAATAGTCAGCATTAAAATTTCTTTATAAATTTCTCTTAAAATGGAAAAGAAAACTCATGAAGAACTTGAGAATTTTATGACTTTATACTTGTCGAACCAAAAACTCGCTGAAGATGAAGCTTCAAAATACCAAGAAAACAAACTAATTTGGGCTAAAAGGATGCTGAAAAATAAAGACATACAAGAAATATTGACTCATGCAGCTCAAGAAGTATTATTCATCTAGGTATCCTTAATAATGTATAGCGATTTAGCTCAAAAAACCCAAAAAATAAAAAAATCAAATAATACTTCTGCAACAAACTTAAATCCATCAGAAAAAACAGAAGGATATATAGAAGAGCTCGCAAGATTAGAAGAAGAGTATAATAAATATACACAAAGTACGATGAATATTATGAAAAAACACTTAAAAAAGATTGATAATACGATAGCGGGATATTATGCTGAAGATAGCACACGAGATGAAATGGTTTATAAGGGACTAAAAATAATGCAAAATAATCCACCAAAGTGAGAAAAAGTCGTTGAAAAACTAGAAACGATTAATCAAGTGGATGTTCCTTTCTTTTTGGATATAAGAGATATAAGTGTAAATTTTACATAGCTAGATACCTGAAAAGAAGGCTTGGAACTTGAAAAGTTATTGGAAAGAGAAAGAAAAAATTTTCAGAAAAAACTGACTATTATGGATTCTAAATGAAGAAGAAAAATAGACTGAATAAAAGAAAAATCAGGAATTTATGTTAAAAAACTAGAAATAACAATTGAAAATAATAAAAGAGCTGAAAATATAAGCAGAGAAAGATTTCAAATAGCGATTGAAGATTTACTGGAAATTATAAGGAAAAAGGAAGAAAATGAGAGCTTAGTATCTAATAAGCTTTATGAGGAATTTGGGGTTTTAAATATAGGGGCAGCACTTTCTCAACTCTCAACTTTTGAAAAAGCTAAAAAGAAGCAAGAAAAACTTGTGGAGCAAACAAAGCAAGATCTTAAATCAATAAAAACCAAGCTTCAAATAGCACACACAAAAAACGAAGACTCAAGTAAAGAAATAAACGAAAAAACACAGCAAATTGTAATGCTTGAGCAAATAATAACAAAATTTATTGATAAAATTCCATTTTCACCACAAGACAAAAAAAGAATTGAAACTTTTGTTATAGAAAAGCAATATCAGAAAGTCTTAGGTATTTTAGCATCTTTTAAAATAGATAATTCCAAAAATGATGCAAAATCTGAAGATGCTGAAGGAAAGATAAGAGAAAGTCCAAGCAAACTATCAAAAATCAATGAAAAACCTATCAGTGAAACAGCTCCTCTTGTCAAAAATAGACAAAAAAATACTCCTAGAGCTATAAAGACTGAAAATAATTTATTTATTACAGAAAACAGAGAAGAAGATAAAGAAATAAACGAGCATGACCTATTTAAGCAGGAAAACGATATAGTTGGCTCCTCAGAGAAAGACAATTCTATTGAAAATAAATCTACAGAACGAGCAATATATAAAACATTAGAAGGTGATACTAAATCAATAAAAAGTAGAAATTTAAAAAAGAAATTGCTTATGCAATCAGCCGAAAACGAAAGCTCAGTTGACAGTTTTGATAAAAAAGAAGGAAAACACTTCAAAAAATACACAAAACGAAGACCACAGATAGAAAGAATCGAAGAAGTAAAGCTGCAAAAAAGAAATTGCTATCAAGCATTTTCTGATGGGTTTATAGACTTATTATCAAAAGTTTATGCAGATAAACAAAAACCCGAAGATAATATTGCTGAAATATTCAGTAGAATAAATATAATGAAATCAATGAAGCTTGAAGATTTATTGAAAATTGAGGTAAATCAGCTAAATGAGTCTTATTTTTTGCAAGATCTTTTATTGAATTATATAGAAAATTTACTCACATCCAATTATGATATTTTATGAAAAAATATAGCGCTTCCCAATGAAATCAAAGAAGAGCCCAAAAAAAGTACAGATGAAGAGATAAAATCAAATTCTATGGTAATATTACCAGTTAAAGAGTCTCGAAAATCTTCTAGAGAAAGCTCGAGAAGACTCACAAGTGAAGAATACTATGGAAACTGAAGAATTGCAGCACTAAAATTTTTCTTAGTTGTCGAAAAGTATATATCAACACAAGAAGAAATAAAATCTAGAATTCCTAGAAATGTGTCTGATCAAGTTATCATGAAAGGAATCATTGAATCGAATATTTCGCAGAATGTGAAGGACGAAATTACTAACTATTTATCACCTTACATTTATAATCCAAAATTCAAAGAACTTGTTGAAGAAATTGCTGGTTTAGTAAATTATGAAAAAAAGTATGAACTATTAGAGAAAATAATGAAAATTCCACAAGATTTCCCAAAAAACCATTGAAAAGGTGACAGAAACAACATGATTAACCAAGTAAGATGAGGAAAAATAATTACAGCAATACGAACAAAAGAAGCAAAAAGTCTCGGAAAAAGAATAAGCTTGGACGATGGCATAAATACAAAATCTCTGTTATATATTATCGCAATTAACTTAAAATACGCAAAAAACTCAAATGTATATAAAATAGGCTTCAGAAGAGAAGACTCTGCCCTGAAAAAATGATCATCAATTGGCTCCGATTCTTTGATGAATTTAAGCTTCGAAACAGAAGGCCAGACTCCTAGACATAATGAAAGCTTCAATTCATCAAGAATTCACAAGCCAAAGCGGACCCTTTCTATAAGTGGAGCTCTTTCTCAATATGATGCAGCAAAACAGATTGATTTGTTGCTGCCACCTATATCAGAAACAACGAAGGTGAAAAGGGCTGATAAAACACTGACAAGCTTGGTTGGGGCTTATCAGAACGATTTGTGGGTTAAAAATACACCAAGAGGAAATGTAAGTAAAAGAAATTTGTATTAATTATTTTTAATCTTTATATATTGCTTTGGTATTTTATATGTGTTGGTAAGATAACTTGACAATTCAGCACACTGAGAGCCTTGTATTTGCAATATAGTGTGGCTGATTTTTGTGTTCGGATAAACTTCTATTAATGAAGATTGTGCAGAAAAATATTTTTGGGAATCGGAGCAGAGTTCTTTTAAATCGATACGATAACTTTCTAGCCCTTTAGCAATCGTCAGTTTTTTTCTACCGCTTCTTTTTGCTAGGCTTATTTCTATGCATGGGATTTGCCCTTGCTTTATTATTGGGAGATGCATTCCTGACATTTCCTCTTCAATATATCCTTCTGCAAATTTTTCTGAAAATTTCTTTGTGAGCTCTGACTTATTAAATGGTCCTTGTGGAACACCCAAAACAGCTGATAATTCTTCATTTAAAAGAATTTGAGATTTTGAAGGAGCATTTTCATCTAATTTGTGTGATTTTATATAGTCTTGCATAATACCATTCAGATCTTGCCTTGTGAAAACTTCTGATTCAATGTTGTTTCTAAGTAAAAATTGGCTTGTTTTGGGATGCGGGATTAGAACAGGCGTAAAAGTAACTACTGGGTATTGATTATTTTCTTCTGATTTTTCAGAATTTTTATTTTCCTTTTTTGGTTTTTTTACAATTGGAACACATTCGACATAAAGGGGATGAAATCTTGATATACTCGTTATAAGTTTGTGATCACTTCCTTTTGGCTCTTTATACTCAACTAGTCCGATATCGTGGGCATGCTTCAGCAGTTTCCCAATTTTTTTAAAAGGAGAATTTGACATTGAGAAGGGAATATCTCTTTTGCAATGATTCATTAATATTAATAATTGGCTAGGCTCCAGAGGAAGATCTTCATCTTTTATGCCAACTTTTAAAGCTGTCAGAAGAATCTGAATAACAATATCTTCTGAAACTACAACTTCCTTGGTTTCTTCTTCGATTTTTGGGTGATTTTCTTCTTTTAAAGACTCTTCAAGGTTTTGAGGCTCTTCTTGCTGAAGATTTTCTTTTGGTTCTCCTTGACTGTTTTCATTATTCTCTATTTCAACAGTTTCATGAATATTTTCTTTCTGTTCTGAATCTTGGTTTTCTTGTAAGTCTGCTTTTATTTCTTCATTTTTTATCTCCTCTTGGCTATTTTCTTCAATTTTCTTTTCCTCCTCCTCCTCCTCCTCAATTTTCCCCACAGGCGCTACAAAATCAATTCCAAAGCCTTCATTCGGAATAATCTGATGCAATTCCCACAAGTTGTCTCTATAAAAATGAAATACTTCCACACACTTTCCTTTCAAATTCGCTTTATCTTCAGGGATTTCCAATACTTTCCCTACTGCAATAGGAGCATCATTTTTGTGTATTTTAATAGAAACCCACATTCCTGGTCTAACCCATTGGACAACGTTTTTCCCATCACATATTCCAGGCCACATCAAATCTGCTCCATTGATTATTGCTTCACTGACCGCTGACCACGTTTCTATAACAGGCAGCAACAAAGGATTTTCCCATAATAAAAAAACTGTAGGAAAAACATCTAACTTACCATTAGTATCTACTAAAATTGGAATTCATTCTTCGTTTTGATGTCTGAAATATATCTTTCCTTTGCTGCCTGAGATTTTTGCGACTTTTAGTTCGAGTTTTTTATCGTTGATGAATTCAAATGCAGGAGAAAGCTTAGAAACCAGGGATTTTTTTTCTTTTGAAGAGACTATGTTCTCGTTTCCTAGACTAAACTTTTTAATAAACATTCCATTTATCAAAACAAATCAGAATATTTTAGCTATGTAAGAAGATTAATTATTCTTGAATTATGGGCTCTTCGTTGTGTTCATTTTGTGGTGTGGAAGAGTCTTTGGATTTTCGCTTTCTTCTTGTCTTTTTTATGGTGGAAGGTGCTTCTTCGTCTTCGATTTTTTGTTTTTTCTTGCATGATAGGGGATTGGGACCTTTGGCTTTTCGTTTGACACCGAGTTCGATTTTCATCTTTTTAAAGTCTTTGTCTTGGTAAAGGCTTTCATTTTCCTGGCGTTCTTCTTCTCTTTTTTCTATTCTTGCGTTCTTGAGCATAAGCTTTAAATTGGCTTTTTCAGAGGATTCTGGCTTGAGTTTGATTTTCTCTTTTCGTTGGCATTTTATTAGGCTTACTTCACTTGGAGGATCTAAGGTCATCAATCCATGCTTAAAGTAAATCAAAGGAACAGATGGGATTTTTCTCAAAATTTCTCTTAAGGAAATATCTTGTGTAGCAACAAAATAGTGATGTCTATTCTTTTTACCAATCATTTTCAATATACATTCAGCTGGCGTAAGGATTTCTTCATGCTTGCATTCATCTTGTCTAAACGATTTTGCAATATTTAATGTCCCAGCAATAAGTTTCTCGCTTTTGTGTAAGTCTTTAAGTTCACGGTAAACACAAGGTGAAAGCTTTATGTGCACAATTCCACCTACAAGTTTCATCAGCATTTCTTTCACGTTTCAATGAAGCTTAGCGCAATATTGAATAAAATTTCCATCCAGAATAATTTCGTAAGGCTCTTGGAAATTAAAGTTTGTCTTATAGAACATCACTGTTCGCTTGTATTTCTTTCCTCTTTTGATTCTCATTTATTACAATTCTTATCTAGAAAATAATAAATATTCATAAGTTATTATAATTAATCTCTTATGCATGGAAAATTGATCATAATCTTCTTAAAAATTGCATCCATAACTCAACATATTTATTATCCTAGAATTATATCTTTATAAATATGAGCAACCTTAGGGAAATTATAAAGCCTTTTTGGCAACCAATTAGACCACATGCAGATATTCTAGGCCTTTTGCTTCTCGAACTCATTGTAGGGATAATTATAATAGAAAAAAGATCTTATACAGAAATTGATTGAATTGCATATATGCAAGAAGTCGAAGGATTTCTTAAAGGAGACTGAAACTATCTTAACTTAAAAGGAGATACAGGACCCTTAGTATATCCTGCAGGTTTTGTTTATATTTATTCAGCGCTTTATTATATCACAGACTTAGGCAAAAACATCAAGGTAAAATACATGTAGCTTGGGCAACAAATATTTCTTGGAATTTATCTATTTAACTTATTTATTGTGCTAAATATATATAAAAGCATCAAAAAACACACAGGAATTCTTGCGATGATTTTATGCTGCTGTTCTTATAGAGTCCACTCAATTTTTCTATTGAGATTATTCAATGATCCAATTGCTATGGCTTTTATGCATTTAAGTATTTGGCTGATAATTAAGAATAAATGGACACTCGCGATCATTGTTTATTCCATTGCACTTTCAGTGAAAATGAATATCCTTTTATATTTGCCTGGAGTACTTTTGCTGTTAAACTGGTCTAAAAATCATTTAAGGACTATTTTGGCTTTAGTTTATATTATTGCTTTTCAAATTATTATAGCAATTCCATTCTTAAGCGTAAATCCTTCAGGCTATTTAGAAAGAGCTTTTGACTTTGGCAGAAAATTTGAAATGAAATGGTCTGTTAATATGCAGTTTCTTCCTCTTGATATATTTTTATCATCAAAATTTCATTTATTGCTGCTGATTTTGCATGTTGGATTACTTATATACTTTTTGATATCCAAAGCTTCTGATGGAAATACCTTTAAAAAACGATTGCAATCGCTCAATCTCCCAACATCAGTAAAAGAATTAGTGTCTCCCAAAAACCAGAATAAAACTTTAGATCCTCTCAGTAATTTTTATATAGCGATTGTATTCACACTGTTCACTATAAACTTTATTGGAATTACCTGCGCAAGATCACTCCATTATCAGTTTTATTCATGGTACTTTTACTCTCTTCCATTTTTTGTGTTTTTTGGTGGAAAGCTGCACGTTAGGTTAGCTAGCTTTATATGCATTGAAGCAGTATTTGTTGCTTATCCCCCTTTAGTCTCTCTCTCATACTTCCTTCATCAATCACATCTTTTCTTATTAACCAGAGCTTTCTCAGCAGTAAATAAAATAACACCATATCCTCAAATAGAAGAACAGAAAAAAGATAATTAAGATAATACATTGATTAAAAGTTACATATTTATCTATATAGAATAACCAATTTATTGAAATAGAATCATTATTTCATCTATTTAATACTAAGATTAGCTATTCAGGCTATACAATCGAAGTGAGATTGCTAGGTTGAACTCCATGTTGCTTCATATATTTCATTATCTGCTTAGGAATTTCTTTTAAGACTTCTTTAGCCAGTAGCTCAGGCTCATTTTTATATTGCCTGTATTGCACAAACTGCACAATATCTCTCACAGCTTTTCTTCCTCTATCATCTTTAAGCAACGCACTATCAGAATCCAAAGCAACAAGCTTATCAAAGAAATCCCATCCCACCCCAACTATAATAACGCTCAAAGGTTTTTCACTTGCTTCTACAATACTTCTTGTGGTTTCCCTAATATCTGAGTAATCTCCATCAGTAATAATCACCAAAATATGATAAGTCTTTGCATCAGATTCACTAATTATTTTGAATTCTGCCTGCAAAATTTCATTAAAAATAGTTGGGCCATCCAATGTAATTTTGCTTAAACTTTGTTGATAAGCTTCTAAAATACCTTCATATCCTTCAACATATGGATTTGCTTCGTTTTCATTAAGTGGAAAACAGTGACTTGTAATTCCTATCCATGAAGGTATCCCTCCAAATCCAAATGCAGCGAGTTTATTATCACTGTCATACTCTTTCAAGCATTTTCCTATAAGCTCTATCGCGTTTTGGTATTCATTTTTATAGTTTGGATCTGGATTGATATAATGTAAACTGTTATTATTAGAAGGTAAAAGATTAGATGCAGTGAAATCTATTGCAAAAGTCAAGTTTAAGTTCATTCCTGCACGAATATAGTCAATAAAAGTATCAGCTTGAGTAACAGTGACATCTTCCACAAATATTTCTCCTGAGTCTCGGTATTTTTTATTTTTTCTTTGTTTTTCGTGATTTATCAGAGGGAAATTGAAGCCTTTTTCTAGTAATTGTCCTGCTTTGCAAGTTCCAACTCCTATTAGTTCGAATTCTGTTTCGCTGTCTCAATCGAAGCATTCAAATTTTAGCATGGTTTCTAAGTCTCCTCTGCAGAGCTCATTCATTTCAAGCATAATAGGATTCCATTGTGGATCTAAGCAATCGTCAATGACTTCTGTTGTGTGAATTAAAATCCAATCTCCGCCATGCTCTCTATATATTTTCAAAAATGGATCACTTTTACTGAAAGTGTCCAAATCATCTAAATGAGCTCCTCTCAAAGTCAACAAAACTTTTTCTTTACACGAAATTTCTTCTTCCGCATACAATAAAATTGTCCCTACAACTTCATTAGTTTCCAAGCTTTTCAGCTCAAATTCCATCTGAGGTGAGCCTACAAGCTTTGCCAAAGTTACTGTTGCAAGTCCAATGTGCCTTTTTTCATTTTCGTTTTCTTTTTGAAAAATATTAAAACGAAGATATTGAAGACTTTGAAACTTGTAAATTGCTTTTATAGGGGTAATTCATTGGAGACTTTGGGAATCGTAGATAACTTCTGTCTCTCCTAGAGGAGACCAAGTTGGTTTTGGGCAGGTTTGGATTTTCGCTTCACAGTATATATTAGTCGCTGGGAACAGAAGAGTGCTGGAAACGTGAATATCTAAATTTGAAGTGGGAGATTTCGGCTTTTTGGCTTCCATTTTATAAATATTGAATATCTAAATAATGTGGAATTATTTCCATTAGGCCGGTTTTGAATAGTTAAATGTTAAATTCTGTGCAGTAAAATTTACTATAAAAACATTGAATTTTTTATTTTGATGAAAATTCATACCTCCAAATAATAAGAAAATTATCTTCATAAATTAAATGGAAGAAGATCATATTTTCAAAGGAGAAGAAGAGCTTGGAAATCTTGTAGGGAGGCTGCGAGATGTCTATCTTTTATACAAAGAACTCAGAAATCGTCATAGTATTACTATGGACCCAAGAATAAAAGAACGAATCCACAAGCTGGTATATTCTTCGAAACAGTCAACAGTCTATTTAAAACACCCAGACACCCAACGAAGATTCAGAGAAGAAATAATAGAAAAAATCGCTGAAATCCCCAGCCCAAAGCCTATTCCTCTATACCCAGACACCTTGCTATCTGACTATTTTTCCCTGAAATTAAAAAATACTCCACCTGAAATCCGCGAAACTTTAGCAGAATTCAGCTTCAGCCGAATCCTCTTTCTTCAGCAATACAAGTATAAATTTCTATTAAAATGAGCTTTTTTATCTCAACACTTCCCTACATTAGTAACTGTTTCACAAGTAAACGAAAAATTGCAGTCAATTAATTTACTAGTAAATGAATATATTTCAAAATATGAAAGACTGAGATATGATGAAGAATTCCCAGGGTCTGAAAATAGACCATCACCTAAAACAGATGAAGGGACAAATTTATTTTTGGAAGAGCCAACTATTTCATATAGCAGCATATCAAGAGATGATATAAAAGATTTTTTATCAGTAAGTTCGCAGAAGCTTCATGATGAAAGAATTGTTACGAGGTATCTTTTGAGACTGAAATGGCTGTGGGTGTTCCATAGGACAGAAATTTGGAAGAGATCGATGGAATTATTGGCGAATTTAAAAAAGAAAAGCATAGAAAGGATGAAATTGTTGACAGGAAGCGAAGAAATTGGAAAACAGAAAATAGTGGTGAGAATGGTGACGAATATTAATTTGAGAA
>CATKHM010001198.1:0-10758 GCA_949751825.1 Blepharisma undulans | reverse complement strand
AAAAAGAGAATCAGAGAAGCTTTTTTCTTTCCAAGCGCAGAATCTGAGCAAAAATTGATCAAATATCTTAACAAAGCCAAAAGCAAAATGCTGGTTTCGGTATTTACTATTACTAACGACAATTTGTCTGACGCTTTAAGAAATGCCAAGAGAAGAGGCGTGAATGTTATGATTATATCTGACGATGAGTGCATGAAAATGAATGGATCGGATATAAGAGCATTATATGAAGAAGGATTTTCTGTTAGAGTGGATTTAAACCCTTTTGCACATATGCATAATAAATTTGTAGTAATTGATGACTTTTTATTGATTACTGGAAGCTTTAATTGGACAAAACAAGCTGTACAAAAGAACCAAGAAAATTTAGTAGTGGTGGATGACGGTGTTCTGGCCCATTTATATACTGAAGAATTTTTTAAGCTATGAGAAAAATTCGAGCCAAGCGAAGAAAAATATTTTAAGAAAAAAATAGTGAAAAATGTGGTAGATGAAGAAAACATAATTCAAGAAAAAATTACAGAAAATTCATTAATTAAACAAAAATATAAAGATCAGTCAAATAATGAATCTTCAACAATTGAGCTTGGAATGCTCCAGGAAGTGCAGATACAAAAAGATAAAGAAAGATTAGAAATAAAAGAAATCCAGAACTTAGAATCAAACTCATCTAGAATATTTGATAAGCAATTAAAAGAAAATCTATCTCCACATCAACCTGAATCAATTCAAACAAGCAAATGTGTAGTGTTTTAACTTCTTTTAATAATAGATAAAATTTTACAATAATACATTTTAAAAATTATAAATTGGATGATAAGCTACTTCAGGTGTTGATAATTCGCTGACATCTTTTGAAAATACATAATCACTTCTTTTAGTTCTAAATGGAGCTGGAGATTTATATCTCACCCCCAAATTCGACCCTGTAAACCTCGGATGTATCGGCACCAAATCAACTTTTACATTATGATTTTCATCAAGTCCTCTCAATGGACTAAACTCAACCATAAAATGCCTATTTCTTCTCTGTAAAGCTTCTTTTCTATAAGCGCTTAGCTTTTCTTTATCTTTTATCACCACTTCCATCAGTCTATCTACTGGGATTGGGCTTGAATTCTGTGGTCTATGGCTGGATATAGATTTTGATCTATTTATATTTGACAAAATATCTGACTGAATTTTGTGGATCTTTTCTTTGCTTTCATCTCTGGATGTTTCCAGATAAGCCATTTGCCTGAGGTCTGGGGCTGGAGTAAGATTTTTTTGTGTTCAGGGCTTTTCTTTTTTGGTAATGATTTTACGAATTAGTTTAGCATGAGGATTTTCAAGCTTTTCTTTCGGAGAATGAGGTATTTGAAATGGAGGTAGAGGTTTTTTATCAATTAAAGGAAGTCTGTCTTCTAATGGATGTTCGAGTTCACCTGGATTAATTAATGGGACGTTTGGAGTTAAAAAATGAATGAAATTGGAAATAAAGAAAACGTCTTCAAATTCACGCGTAAGGAGAATTTCGTCAAAAGGAGGCTGAACGATTGAATATTCAGATTCTGCCAATAAGGGCATCTCTGTGGATATTTTTGAGATTCTTTTTTGATCTACACTTTCTGGGAATAAATCAAAAGTTGGAGTACTCTCAAGAAAGTCATAGGGTTTTGTGAAATTTTCAATTTTCTCTAAGAATTCTTTTGCCAGGCCAAAAACAGCATTATCTTCTATCTCTTTTATCAATTTTCTACATATGTTTATAGATATATCCTTTTTATCTTCCACAAATAATTTAACCCCACATAACCCTAATGTAATAATTCCATACAAACTCTTTTTGCATATATCACTGATACCAGATTTTTCGCCTCTTAGAATAAGATTTAATGCTTCTGCTGATAGCTGAAGATAGTCAGCACTTTTATTAAAATTCTTCATTGCTCAATATATAAGAAACGTTATGAAATGGCAGCATATTTCTAAATCTCATCCATATCCATATCCTTTTTTCTTCGCTGACAGAGTTAATGATTGAATTTCATAAATAAATCTTAAAGCTTGATTATCTTGCCCCTGCCAAACTATAGAAACCTTACTTATGGAATGCAAATGCCATTACGGAGTACAGCACAATTCTTTCAGATCAATTCAAGTTTAAAGTAATTTTAAGTATAGATTGGTCTGCTCTAATAGCTTTATTTAGCACACAAAATGCTTCACTATACCGATGATGCTGCATTAAGACGATTCCAAGTGACGTAGCCATGCTGATAAAATTGATGAATTTTTGAGTAATTTCAGTGCTTTCATATCCAATTAAGAGTCTAATTTTATCCAGCTTCTTATAGCAATTGACAACCAAATTCACAGATTCTTGAATTGATAAATATTTTTGACCCTTTTTGGTTTTCATTACAGAATTTAAATTTCTTATTATGCAAAAGTATTATTCCTGCCGGATTATTATGACTTTTATTATCAAATACTATTATATTAAAGCGATATTTGATAGCTATCAATAGAATATTTATTAGACTTTTTCTTTAAAAATAAATTAGTTAAAATTATTTCTAATATTAACTATTTAAAAGAATAGATAAGCTTGCTCCAATGGCTTATGCAGATAAAAAACCTGATGATTCAAAATTGAATATTTTTGGTATTCAGTATAATTTCCAAAAGAGTTTGTGTTTTTCCCAAATTCAGTTGCATAAAAAGTCGCGAAATAATGCCCAACCTCAATAGCTGTGATATTGTGATTAATCTTTAGAGAAAACCATTCGCTGAATATAAATTACTATGCTGGTTTTTCTGGATGAATCATAGTCGCATAAAAGGGGATATCAATGCCTTCAGATATAACAACATTGGCAACACCAAGCCTATCATAAGAAAGAGCCAACGGTCTTAACATTGACCCAACTTTAGGATTATCTAAATATTTTTTACCTGTGTACAAGCTAGGATAAAACCCATACTTATGATTCTGATGAGTGATGCCATTATAAGCCATCCCATACAGCATTCTCGGGTCCGCGTTGCCAAAAAGCCTTGATTTAGGAACATTATCAGTAAAAAATAAGTTTGCCCTGTAATTCAAAGCATCCGTGTATTGCATCGCACATTCGCAGTTTTCTGTCAAAGCAATATGAAGCAGCTGAGCTCCCATGCATACACCGACGTAAGGGAAATACTCTCCATTCCTATTTTTCTCAATCACTTTGTTGACGATGTAGGCTGATTTGTTAAGGTACTCATGCCAATATTCTTGGCCATCAATGATAGAGGTAAGTTTTGTCTTCCCGCCGATCAAATAAACGCCGTTAATTTTGCTCATGAGGAAGTCGATTTCTTCATAGGTGTAGTTGTAAAGAATTGGAACCACTCGAATACCTCCGGACTCAAGGAATTTAACATAGGATGCTGCGATATAGGATCGAGCTCCTGTGGTATTGAAGGTGTCATCACAAGGGGTGGATACAATTCCAACCACTGGGAAGTTGTTCTTTCTTTTGAAGTTGTAGTTCGTGAAGCTGAGCCCTGATGCGAGGGTTGAGAAAAATAGGATAAAAACTATCATTTATTATTATGAATTTAAAATGGTTAAAAGTCCAGTAATTCATACGCATTGAAGAATTTTAAAAGAAATTTTATAAATGGCATGATAAATTAATAGAATTTTAGAATTAATACGCTGTTGTTAATTTTTCTTAAGAGTTTAAATGAATTATACTTCAATATAATTCCGTAATTAATTTTATATTTGTTGAATCATAATTAATGTCAGAAAAATCAAACGAGCTTATTGATCCAAAAATATGATCCAAAAGCAATGATGAACAAACCATGGCAACTCTTCAACCTTCAATATTCACTTATAAAGAAGCTTGATCATATAATTCAAAAATTTGCAAAAATCCAAAACTCCATAGAATCGAGTTAAACAGCATTGACGATAAATCAATTAACGATTATTTACAATTACTGATATGTGATCTTGAAAATGTATGTGCAAATGACTGTGGTTCGCTATTTCTTTCTCACACAATGTTTTATATAAAGAAACAAGGAACTGTGAAACTTATTTTTTCAGCAGTTGAAAGAAATGACAGCTGTGAAATAACTTTTCATAGAAAATGCAAACTATGTGAAGCTAATGATGAAAAACCACAGACAATTCAAGGGAATTTTGCAGATTTTTCATTCTTCAAGTGGCTAGGGAATTTTTTTATTGATGGAAAATTCAAGACAGCTGAATGTGGCCATGACTTCTATAAGTCAGGTAAATTAGTTTTTGCATTAGGAAAAGTAGATTTTTCCTTTGAATTTGTAAATGCAAATGTGGCAGAACTAACAAGTCCTACAAATGCTCTTAACAAAGAGTATTATAGCAGGTTAAAACAATCATGCTATGAAAAATTAAAAGATTCAGGACAATTGGTATTAGAAAATTTGTTGAGAGACACAAAAGATATGATAAATAGACTGATTTTTGAAGACTTAGATGAAAAAGAAGATTTAGAAGAAGAATCGTGGGCTTCTTTGAGAGATGAAGTTAAAGAACTGCAAAAAATGATTGAAGGTGCTTTGGCTGAGTTGATGATGCTTGATATATCAAATATTCAGAACTTTCTACATGTGGAAAATCATAGAAGATTGACGTTTTTAGCTTGCTCTCACGCAAAAGTGATACTAGAAACTTTAAAAGAAAGAATAAATTTGCAATTCAATAAAAATAAAAAACAAAAATTTCCACGATCAAGATCTAATTCAAGAGCTACACAAGGAGAATGTTTAGAAAATGACTCTTTTGTGCTCTCCCGAGCATCAGTTGCCGCAAATCGATGGCTGCATGCGGAATACATCCAAAGCACTGATGCTTTATTAAGTACCTCTTATTGAAATTCTCTTCAAGAAGGAAATCTTGCACTCCCTGCAAGTTCTGGCTACATGCATATCCCAGTAAATGATATCGACTTATTATCTGTTATCACATATTCTTTAAATTCTTCTGAATATTACCATGAAGTTGTATCACCTGCTTTATATACAGATGATCAGAAAAAACATATAGAAAATGAATTACTTAATTATAATCCTTGGCATTTTAAGCTGAAATTTTCTAATTTTGAAGATTTTGATGTTCCTGATCTTGCATCTCGAGATGATTTAAAAAGAGTTTATGGGGATTGTATATCATTTAGAGTTAAGGCATATTTTGCGAAACAATTTCATTCTATAAGAGAGTATAGTTATGGGTCTGATGAAGAATTTTTACTGTCAATTTCTAAGTCTAAGCCTATCCATGGGCAATTGGGGAAAAGCAAAGCAACTTTTAGTTTATCACATGATGGAAAATATATATTAAAAATCATTGACAGAAAAGAAATTAATATGTTTAGGAGTGTAGCTCAAAATTATTTTAGGCATTTGTGTAAGAATTTTTTCCACCAGATGCCTTCAAGATTGGTGAGGACAATTGGAGCATATCAAATTACTGTGAGAAACCATCATACAGGGAAATCAGTCAAAGAATACGCTTTTATTTTTGAAAATTTAGGATACCAGATGCCTGAAAAACCATTTGTATATGATCTTAAAGGGACTCAAAATAAAAGGAGATATGTTAAGCCCGGTGATACAAGAACAAAAATGGATTTAAATTTTTTGGAAGATTTCAATTGCATTCCTTTTATTATATCAAAAGAAGCAAAAAAATTTTTTGACGTTGCAATTTGAAATGATACATTATTTTTATCTAAGCAAAATATTGTAGACTATTCCTTGTTAGTCATGATATCGCCTGATAAATCAATAATCCGAGCCGGAATTATTGATTATTTCGAGCAGTATACATTTGAAAGATCTGTTGAAAGCAAATACAAAAAAGTCGTCGGCATAGGTCTACCAACAATTATTCATCCTAAGATTTATAAATCGCGATTTAGAAAAGCGCTTATTCAAGGGTACTTTATATTTTTTGATGACTAGATTATATAAATAAAAATTAAGCATTAATTAACTGAAGATTTATTATAATTAAAGGATAAAATGCATGAAGGGTGGAATGAGATAGCATATTCAAAAGATCATGAAAATAAATTTGATATCAATGAAGCTGAATTCAATGAAGACCATATGGAAAATACTGTTAATATGCATAACCGTTTGTGGGGAGCAAAGCAATTAGTTAGACAAATTTCCAAAGAAGCTTATGAGTATGAGAATGAAATAAGAAGACTTAATGATAAGTTAAATGAAGTGAAAGCAGTTTATCAAGAAAAATTAGAAGAAAAAGAGTGGGAGTGCGAATCACTGAAAAAGAAACTTCAAGCTTTTGTAAATGGGACACATAAAGAGATTTTTCAATTATATGAAGAGCAAATAGAAAAATTGAAGACAAAAGCTGAAAAATACTTAGAAATAATGAAAAAGATTAATAAGACAACTTTCAATTATGAATTAAATGAAATTTTAGAGAAAATTTGTGAAGAATTGCTTCAAAAAAGCCAAGAAAGTTTTGATTTTAATGAAATGCAGCGGAAATGGTTAATAGGAAATAAATGTATCCAAGAACTTGAATCTAAGTGCAAAGTCTTGGAAAATAAGCAGAAAAGTAATATAAACGCTATCAAGGAATACCATCACTTAATAGGAGAAATGAATAGTAGAATGGTTATGTTTGAAGATGAAAATAAGCAATTGAATACAAGTATATCAAAACTCATAAAAGAAAATGAAATTCTAGGTGAAAAACTATCAATCGCTTTATCCAATCAATTTGATAAATCAAAAAAAATTGATGGGCCAGCACTTAAATATTTGAGAAGACTTCAACTTAAGCTTATATCAAATAAAGACTTTTCTTCATTTCAATTAGCAAAACTTTTAGGCAAAGAGATTTTTCAACTTGATCCTGTCAAATTAAAAATTAAAATAGCCAATAAATAGATTAATCATTTTTATCCGTAATTAATATTTAATAATTGCTATTTGAAGAGATTTCCCCTAATTTTCCTTCAACATTATCTTGGTTACTTTCAATTATAAATTTCGTTTGATTTTGTTCAGATACCACAGATGGACACGACGAAAGCTTCTTTCTCTTTATGTCTTCAAATATATATTTCTTCATCGAAAAATCCTTAATGCTTTTATTGACAGTATCAGATGTCACTGTATTTCCCAGCTGAAATTTAAAAAGAACTCCAATATCAATAGTTTCTTCATCAAATAGCAAAGAAGGATAGGATGTAGTTTCGATATAAACTCCGATACCTATCAAAATTATCCACCCTATAAATTCAAATGTCAGCCAAAGCGGTATAAAAGGATAATCAGAAATAGAAAAAATTGAAGAAATAGCTATACTTCACATAAGAGCTATATAAGATATGACCACCCACAAATTCATTCTATCATAATTATATGGCTTCTTTTTAATGCAAAATACAAGAAAAATTAGAAAGAGTAATATATAGCAAAAACCGTGCAGCCATTCATAATATACTTTGACTGTTTTTGCTAAAATAATAATATAAACCTGAAGAACACTTTTTATTATCATAAAAGAAGGCCTTGCTTTTATATTTGCATGACTAGTAAAATCACCAAATGGCCTGAAATAAATTGCAGATGGTATATACACTAATAATGCCACTGCAGAAAAAATCACTCAAATAATATGTGAATCTTGTCAACAAAAAGTAGAGCAATCCTTATGCACAAAAGTTTGACTTAATTCAGATCCTGTAGATTCAAAGTACGCAAAAACATTCAATAGAATAGAAACAATTGGCAGAAAGCATATATTTCCTATTAAGGGTAAAGCAATTATTGCTATTGTCCTGCATCATGAAAACAAAGATGCATTTGAGGTAGCACAACAATTAACTAAATTTTGCAAACTAGTACTCACTCAAAATCCTACAGTTATGAGAGCAGCAATTACATAATTTCATAATTGTTTGCCATGAGTAATTCATTCAAAATTGATAGTAATCCAATCAGAGAGATTAGCTGTTGCAATATCATATCCACTTAAACTTGGTCCCATGGAAAGCAGCTGAAGAAAATCAATAAAAACAATAAGCATCGCTACATAATCTTCAAATTGGATTTTTGACATTTCTACCAATGCTGGAATATTAAAATTTCATCATTTTTTTCAGATTAAAAATGCAGAAACTCCTGAAATAATAGCAATTGAGGCACAAATAGCATAGAAAATTGCTGCACCTTTATAAGAATATTGAATTTCACTTTTGTCGAAAGGGCAGTTTCCATCTAATTTTATCAGATCCTCTGGGATAGCAGTTTGATTATTATATCAAATTAAATTATCGAAAAAAGAGAATAATTGTTTACTGCCTACATCATAAACTCCACATAAAGATTCATAAATTTTACCCGTTGTTGCATTTCATCTCATATTATATATTCCTAAAGTTGCTGCATTTCGATTATTTGTTCCAGATTCAATTGATACTGGTCCTGAACAACCTAAAAATCGCTGCTGCCTTAAGTTTGCATTTAATTTTGCTGAATTTTCGAGATTTTCTCCTAGGTTTAATGTGTATTTTATTCCATTCAAAAGCAGCATCACTGCATCAAACGATAAGCATTCAAAATCAGCACCATCAAAAGGGTAAGCAAATTTTAAATACCCATTAAGCATTTCTTGCCCATATTCTCCAATTCATTCAGCTTCATTTATAATAATAGACCCATAAAGCATTTCAAATAATTGCTGTTTCAGCACTGAATCTGTCGCATACATTTGAGTAAAAGCAATTCTATTTGGAATCAAAAAAATCCCATTTCCCATTCTCAGTCCAGCATTATAAAAATCTATTATCAAGTTATATTCCCCTGGTGGTGTAACAAAGAACAAGATAGGCCTTACTTTTAAAGCAATAATCCTTTGCATTCAATCCTTATTATCCTCATATCTAGTATGATTATAATTTTGTACTGCTCATCGGTCTTCTGGTTTATTTACTATATTGATATTTAAAGTACTTGTCCATGATAAAATGCTTTCATATATAATTAAATTATTTGTGGAATTTTCAAGGATGACTATGATGTTTTTTCAATTGAAAATACAGATTAAATTTATGAGCACACTAATATTGTAAAGGTCATATCCAGCGATTTTCATGAAATCTGGGAATAAAGTTTGGTTTCCTAGAGCTAAAGGTGTTGTGTATTCTGAAATTAATGGCATTGAAATATTTAAAGCTTTCATTGAAATTAAGTTTCCTATTATTACTCCTGCAAAAGGAGATGTTAAATAGGCTATACCTGGCTTGGATTTTAAATTTGAAAAGCAACTTAAGGAGAATTTAGGGAGATAGATTTCTGCACCACAATCTGTGGTGGTTGTGGTGATTTCAAAACCTTCAAGAAAGTGATTTTTTTGAGCATGTTGAAGAGCGAAATGTGAACCTATTTTTACTGTATTTGTCATCTTGCTGTTTGGGAAGCCGGGATTAGTTACTCCTTCACCAATTCAAATATTAATTTGAGTTAAAGGTGAGTTTGGGATGCTTGTTAAGTTTCCAGGAAAGATTAACGTGCCATTTAAGAATAGTTTGTTTTCTATAATTATCCCTACATCTTTTTTTTGATTTTTGTAAGTGTTTATTAATGTAAACTTTGGTATTGGATGATGATCAATAGTACTTTTTTCTAAATATTTTCGCAATGCAAAATTATCAGAAAATTCAGATAAGCTGAAAATTTGTCTTATTACATTTACGCAAGCCATTGATTCATAGCTATAATAATTGCTTGCATTCTCTAATCCTGATTCAGTATACCCTAATAGTCAATCTTCATTAACTCTTCACAAACTTCTGCTTCCAATTAATATTCCACTTCCAGCTCCAATTAAATTTTTTAATTTTAGGCTGCTCAATAATCTAGCTGCGCTATCTCCTTGATTTAAAATAACTATATTTCTAATCCCTGTAGGTTTAATTTCTTTTCCCACGAAAATATCTGAATTCGCTTGACTTTCTTTATTACTGAAAAAATAAAAAAATGTTTGACCAAATAAAAATTCTTCCTTGAGTTCGTTTCCAAATCCAACAGATTCCTTGCCAAAAATTATTATAAACTTTTCTCAGCTTAAAAATTTAGCTAAGGTTGATAAAGTCTTTATGTGATCTTTATATGAAATGTGTGTAAAAAATTGTCATTCATTATACGAAATAAATAAATTCTCGATAGATATAAGTATAATATGGTTTTTATTTGCAAATTCTTTTAACAGACTACAAATTGAAATACTGGAAGATAGATCTATCATAATGTGAGAATTTTCATTGATTACTGATAGCTCTGTATTTTCAGTAACTAAAAGCTCATTTAATTCAATTTGACTGCTGAATTCTTGCTTTATTGAAGAGGAAAAACTTGATTTAACCTCTAAATCTGTAGAATGACTATAGCACATAGTAATTAATAATTGAGCCAAAGTTTGACAGCAAAGCAGCGAAGTGGCAAAGAAAATGCCAATTTTCATTATAATCTAAAAAACTAATTAAAAATGAAATTCAGAAATATGTTATCTAAAACAATTGAAGATTTCTTTATAGAATAAATTAGATAAAGAATATATAAAAACATAAGAAGTAATCAACCATTAGTTTTTAAGACAAAAAAATTATTATACTATAATGAATATTTTGAGTCACAATAATTTCACTTGATTCAAAACATATTCAAAAATTATCTTAATCTAACTAAATTAATCCTATTTAG
>CATKHM010001197.1:0-10759 GCA_949751825.1 Blepharisma undulans | reverse complement strand
ACAATTTCAAATGGAGGTTTTTAAAGCGAAATAGCTGGAAACTTCACAAGCGAGACTTAGATGAAATCACAGAAAAAGTCAAAGGAAAAGTTTTAAATCCAAAGAACCCTGATTCAGTGTGGATTGGTTTAAGACTTCTTGATGAAGAATCCAAGCTGATTTGTATTGAAGAAAACCTGAAAGTCTTAATGCCTAAAATCAGTGTAGTTTTGCCTATTTTCAATTCAATTGAAGGAGTAAGCTAGAGTATTAATTTTTGATTCAAATAATTATTATTAAATTCTCTGGTATATTGATGTTTGTTTATAAATGTCAGAGATAAAAGCATTAAAGAACGAAGGAGCCGAATCCGGTGTCAAAACAAAGCTGAATGCTATAAAAAATTATATTTGGCCATCAAATCCTAGAGAAAAAGCAGAAAGAAAATCAATTTACACCACTGCTGGGCTTTTTGTGGTATCAACATTTGTATTGGTGAAATGGGGAACAAAGATCGCTGACTATATTTACAACCCCGCACTATTAGAAGAACAAAACCGTTTAGCAATGCAGGGATTATAATTTAATGCTTTCTGCTATAATTATTCTTCTTAATACAATTATGATACATAGGTTCGCAAAAAGGCTTTTCACTAGCGAAATCCCACCTGAGTCATCATATTGGCCTTATATCAAATGGCTTGGAGTGGTTCCGTTTAGTCTATTTTCCTTGCTAGCAGTGTATGAAAACCGAGCAGAAAGGAAAAGAATTGATAATTGGCTTGCCAATTACAATGAAGAGAAGGAAAAAGAAAACCCACTAGAGAAAATGGTTAGAAATGCATTGAGGCAGTATCATAGTTCTACAAAGCAAGATTTTTTAGATGAAGAAATAAAAGAAAAGCTCAGAGATATATGCATCGAGCATAAAACCAGCCCAAAAGACTACAATGCATTTTATGACTTGATTAATGGCTTCACAGACACCGAACCAGTAGTAAAGCAAGTTCTAGCTATTTGCACAAACCCAAACAAGTCAGAGCAGTGCAGAGTATTGATACAAATGTCCTATATGTTTGACTTTCTATCTTAATATTCATTAATTCTTATTTGCGCCCATTTCTATTTAAAAATCAATGGAATTAAAAACTAAACTTGATTATTTCATTATCCTCCCAGAACAGGGTGATCGGAATATCTCAGATAAATAAATCCGTCATCGTCTTTTTTTCGTTCATAAATTTCTTTCATGGTGGCGTCACCTGTCATTAGTTCATTCCCGTTGACAAAAATAAATAATGCTACATCTTTAGGAAGGTTCACTTTGAGTCTTATTGAAGTCAAAAACTTTTGGACGGTATAATCAAGGGGGCACAAAAATTTGAACTTTTGGATGCTTTCAAGCTGAGATCGAGGGTCTTTTTCGAGAATTATAGGGATTCTGTCAGGCCAGCTCTTCAAAATGCTTTCACATTCAGATTTTCGCTTTTCAAGGAGGTTCTGAGCTTTATAATTAAACATTATAGATTCTGACATTTTTGATAAGAAATGAGAATCATATCTTTATGGGATTTTCAATTTATTGATGTGGACAGTTATTATTAAAATTCTAAGGATTTCGTTGAAATAACTTTTCGGCATCCCACAACGATCCAGATATTAATTGGTGCTTCTTGTCTTCGTCATTGTGAATAATGATTGGGATTTTCTCATGCCGCTTCATGCGATGCTTAATTGCCTTGTGGGAATTAAGATTTCCTGCTTGAGTGAAAGATTTTGTGCACCCAGGATAAGGACATTTGTAAGGTTTCTCCCCGGTGTGGACTCTTATGTGAGTTTTTAAATTAAAATCGACTGAAAATGACTTTTCGCAATATGGACAGTGAAATGGCCTTTCCCCAGTGTGAACTAGCTGATGTCTTCTTAGTTTTGAATTATCTTTGAATGCCCTTTTGCATATTTTGCATTGATAATTTCTAATACTCATCTCATAACTATCTCCCATTTTATTATATATGATTCTAAATCTTATTTGAACTTTCATAAATACTTATCCAATTAAATTAATATTTATTAAATCTATCCTTTTGCTTATTAAACATGAGTTATTAATTGGTGTTGTATTATCATATTTATTCTTCATTTGCTGCAATCATTGATCTTTTTGTTACAATTGAATTTTTGCTATGGACACTCCCAGTGAATGCTAAAAAGTTTTCATCAACAATCCCTGCCGAAACATAATAATTTTCATTCTGAGATCGCACCTGCTGCTGTTTATGTATAAAAACTTTAATCAAATCCTGAAATATAAAGAAAATAATATTATATCCCCACACAAATCCTGCAGTGCCCCATCCAATAGGCTTCATGCTTGGAAAATCACTTTTCTCATCAGTCCATTCAAAATAATGCAGAAACCAATAAACAGATAAAAATGTTGCAATTAAAATTGCAATAGCAGCGGAAATCATTAATAATTTTGTAGGTTTGCTTGACCAAAACCAATCCGAAGTCCTTGCTGCAAATACTGTTAAATAATCTGATAGTGATACTTTAAGATATATTATGGTTAAAATTTCCCCATAATTCAAAGCTCCAATTCCAAAGAATTTGAGAATTCTATTTGGATGATCTGTATCCATATGTCCTATTACCATTAATAATAAAGCAACAGAAGACACATATGGAATAATTCCTAAAATCAATGAATTCCACAATATCATTGACAAGCTTAATTTATAAGGCTTTGTGTTGACTGCAACATTGTCGTAGGCGATAGAGATCATTGTTCCATCGTTTAAAACTGTGATGATTACAAGAGATATCACAGGCAAGGCAAAGGTATTTGGGACTTTATCGCAATCTCCTTGGTTGCAGTGTTTTTTGCTAGGGTTAATTAATATCATTGTGGTAGCAAAAAATAGCAAAAGCTGCAAAGTGCAAGCTATTCGATAGGTATAATAGTTATTAAGTCTTTGGAAAGTTTTTCTAGCTTCATGAACTGCTGCCATTATTACAGAAAGCCCTGGATATGTTAGAATAATATCAGAAGCTGACCTAGCAGCATCAAGAGCTCCACAAACCGCAATTCCTACATCAGCTTTTTTGAGGGCAGCTACGTCATTTACATTTGAGCCCATGACTCCTACTTTATGTCCTTTTTCTTGTAAAAGCTTTACAATAATGTATTTATGATCTGGAAATACCTCAGCAAATCCATCTGCCAGATCTAGCACATTTTCAAGATTTTCCTTTTGCTCTTCTGTTGTGTCAAAGCACACAATTTCGCCATGATATATTTTATCACCTAAATTCAGTAGTTTCGCAGTTTCCTTTGATATTGCCATTTGGTCACCTGTTACTAATTTAATACCAATTTGCATTTGAAATGCCTTTTCAATTGAATCTTTTGCATCTTCCCTAGGTGGATCATAAAGTGGAATTAGCCCAATCATAGACCATTTACCATCTTTATTAGTCCTTGCAACACCAATTGCTCTATAGCCTCTTACTGAGAGTTCTTCTACCTGGCTTGTTACTTCATGTTCTATTTCTGGGTCTTGCGCCATTGCTAAAATTATTTGTGGAGAGCCTTTAGTGCATTTAAATTTGTCCCCTGTTCTGGTATTCAGAATTAGTGCTTCACATCTTTTCTTTTTTGAGTCAAAAGGAGTAAATTCTAACTCATCATAAGCTTGAAAATTGATTCTGCATTTTTGTATAGCATATTCAGTTATACATTTATCAATTGGGTCTTGGGAGCCTGGAGTTCTTTTTGAGGCGAGTCCAGCAGATAAGAATATATCTTCGATTGTGTATCTTCTCAGTAGAACAGGCTGCTGGGCAGTTAAGTCATTTCTTGTGAGCATTCCCGTTTTCTTTATACAGAGGAGATCCATTCCTGCTAGCTTTTCTATTGAATTAAGCCTTGTTACAATTGTCCTTTTCGATGCCATGGTATTTGCTCCTACAGCCAATACAGTTGTACATACCAACTGCATAGCTATAGGAATAGAAGCAACCAAAAGCACTGTACAAATAGATAAAGACTCCAAAATATCATTTCCTCTTACAAGTACAACAACCAAAATAACTCCAACCAGTATTGTTGATATAATTAGCAAAGACACTGAAATCCAATTATTTGCTTTTTCAAACGACGTTTTCTCACTTTTAATATTCAATTTCTGCTTTGACTTATATAAAAAGGTCCTAACTCCAGTTGACATCACAATCGCTTCCATTTCTCCTTTCTTACAAATAGAGCCTTGATACACTACTTGTCCTTCTCCTTTTTTCACTGGAAAAGATTCTCCAGAGGTCGAGGACAAATCAAATTCACAGCTACCTTCACACAAAACTAAATCAGCAGGCGCAATGTCTCCGATTTTTATTTTAATGCGGTCTCCAATCACTAAGTCTTTTGATGCAACTTGTTCCCATCTTCCTTCTCTTTTGACATAGGTTTGAGGAAGCAGGCTTGTTTTCAGCTTCTTGATAGAAGTTCTTGAACCTCGATCTTGGTATCATTTCATAATTCCATTAATAAACTGAAGTATTAAAAGAACAAAAAAGCTTACCCATGCATCTCTTAGGATTTCAAATGTAATGGCCGCTCATATCATTAATGGAATAGGACCCCACAAGTATCCTAGATATCATAGACAAGACTTTTCACGCTTTTCTGGAAGGAGATTTGGGCCATCTCGCTGAAAGCGGAGAATGACATCTTCTGAGGTAAGACCATCAGGGCCTGTATTAAGTTCAGCTTGTGTTTCGGGTGATAGAGCAAGGGATTGTGCTTCAGGTTCATGATTTTCAGCAAGTTTTGAATAATCACCCATAATATTGATATAAAATCATAATTGATTAATATAAATTTTAATATTATTTCTTCATATGCAAACTTCAAAATCTTTATTACATTAGCAATTAATGGCAAAACTTTAAATAATTGGTTTAAATTTCCAGTACTTCTGATCGTTTTAATATGGATTTATTTCAGATAAGTTAAAATTGGTGTTTCAAATGTGCCAATAATATAAACAAAATGCAGCAAATCCAAAGAGCTCGAAGACATGGGATACTTGATCTGAACCAAGAACTATTTTCAAAGCTTTGACAAACTAATATGCAAACCAGTGACACAGAGCACTCACCTGATATCGAGTCTTCCCAGTCAAATGAAGATTCTTCTCATAAAAGTCGACGGCTTTCTTATAAAGACAAAATCAGGGTCGCTCAAACAGCTGAGGAGAAATTATTTTTAAAAAAAGCACTTGATTTTTTATCAAATATAAGAACAGGTCAAGAGCTGGTCCAGCAAAATGAACTCAATAGGAATCGGGCAAAATTAAAAATTCAGAGAAAATCCTATAGGAAATTTTTAAACGACTATTCTCCTGATAAGTACCCAAGTGTAGATTTGTCTGATGCGCCTATGTGTATGCCGCCATCTCAAATGACAGATGCACTGAACTATGAATTTCAGACAAAAAATCCTCAATTAGGTCCTGGTCTAACTTTAAGCAAAATTGTGAATCTGCAATATAACTTAATCCAAGTGCTTTGCAAAGATCTTGACATAGACGTATGAACACTTGCAATGGCTTTTAGATATTTTCACCGTTTGCTTTGCATTGGAGTAGTGACTAGACAAAATAGGAAACTTGTCGCATATACTTGCGTCGTTTTAGCTTACAAATTTAATGAAGAAATCCACCTTAATCTTTCAAAACTCAGACTTCAGGTATTAGTTCGTGCTATGTGTGATTTAGACAAAAAAAATAATTTAAAGCCAAGTGATATATTTGAATATGAATTTGAAGCCTATAGAAAGCTACGATTTAACTTAAATTGTGATGCTAGCGAATTTGAAGAATATTTTTATAAAATATTAGAAAAACTAGAAATCGACCCAGAAAAGTATCTCTCAGATGAGAATAAATGAAATGATGTAAATTAATATAATAAAAATAATGAATATAATTGATGAACGTATGTTCAAATTTTTACTTAAATCTATTAGGACTTGGGGACCTTTTGAATATTTGATGGCAGTTTTTGCAGCTTCGTTTAACAATGAGATACTTATGTACATTTGGATCATAGCATTTGTTAGTGCATCTAAATCATATGGATCTTTTTTGGTATGCCTAGCTCTTCCAATAATAATCAATAAAGTATCAGGATTCCTTAAGGAGAAGCTGTGCAGAGAAAGACCGACACCTTATATCCCACGAGTTGAGGCTTTGATGTTTGAATTCAGGAAAAATGACTCAAAATATTCAATGCCCTCTTGTGATTCTGCCCAGGCTGCAGCATTTTGAACATTTTTATGTAGGCATACTTGGGTGCCTTGGTGGATTGGAAGTTGTATGACAGTCGGAACAATGTTTTCAAGAGTTTACTATATGTGTCATTATCCTACAGATGGCTTAGTTGGAGCTTTCATAGGGATGACAATAACCCTTCTTATGGATTATATTATAGTAGGATAATTCTCTAATATTTTATTTAGAGTATGTTTAAGCAAGGTTTTTTTAATCGCTGAAGCTAATCCCAATATCAACTTTAATTTAATTTTAATTTAATGAAATTTAATTAGTTCATAATGCAGCCTGATATTTTCGATTAAAAGACAATCTCATGATTAAATTCGATTGATAGTCGTGATGATTTTATTTTGATTTCTACTTGTTAAATTGAATTTTCTGTGTTGAGAAGGATGATATTTTTGAGTAAACTTCTTAGCATTGTAATTATTTTAATTCATCATTGAATTTGATAATATGTAAATTACATATGAAACCCGTATCACAGAGAAATGACAGTGTAAGAATTTATACATTTATTTCTCCAAGAAACATAAGAAATTCAAGCTTGCTAACTGAAAAAACCCGAAATAAAGCAAGACTGCATAAATATGCTTTATCTATTGCAGCAGACCAGAAGTATACAATATTGAATTCTTCAAGAAAAAGAAATGATGATATTTCACTTCCATATATACACCACAGCCACAGATCAAACATATCACCTAGATACAACAATTCTATCAATAAATCTCTTGCTAATTCTCCCAACCATACACCAGATAAGCTTAGTAACTCCAAAGCTTCAAGAAAAACATCGCTTCTAAAACCTCAAGATCTACCTGAAAATAATGAAGATTTGAAATTTCCGATCGCATCTTCTCAAGCTTTAAAGCGCTATATGAACTCTTTAACTCCATTTGAGCATGGAGAAATTTTAGAATATCCCAAAGTCTATTTCTTGGGTATAAATGCATCAAAAACATTTTCAAATAAAACAGAAAAAAACTATGGATTTGACGATGAAAATTCCAATTATATTTTAATTATTGGAGATCATCTTAACTATAGATATGAAATATTAGAAATTATAGGTGCAGGAAATTGCAGCCAAGTCTGTAAATGTCTTGATCACAAAACCAAAGAAATTGTTGCGATTAAAGTTGTTAAAAGTAAACCAAAAATTTATAAACAAGGAGTTGCTGAAGCAAAAATTCTTCATGCGATAAAAGATGAAGATGAAAATGATGAGTGGAATATTGTAAGAATGCATGAGTTTTTCTTATTTAGAAAACACATATGCATGGTGATGGAAATTCTGGATATAAGCTTATATACTATGATAAAATCCAGCAAAACTGCAGGCTTGCCTTTAGGTGCCATCAAAAGAATAGCTAAACAGATAATCAGAGCTTTGAAACTATTGAGAAAATGTGGAATTATTCACTGTGATTTAAATCCAAAAAATATTTTACTGAAAATGCACTCAAAAGCAGAAATAAAGCTGATTGATTTTGGATCATCTTGCTTTTCTTCAGATAAAGTATATAATATAGAACAAGTGAAATATTATCGTGCACCAGAGGTCATTTTAGGGTGTTTGCATTCTTATCCAATTGATATGTGATCTCTTGGATGTATTTTGGCTGAATGCTTTGCAGGAGTTCCACTATTTCCAGGTGAAAATGACCATGATCAACTTTCTTGCATTATGGAATTATTAGGGGTACCTCCTGATTCTTTAATTTCTCAATCATCAATGAAAGACTCATATTTTAATTTATTTGGCGAGCCTATTCTCTACCAAAAATCTTATAATAAAACAAGAACTCCTGGAAGTGTTTTATTGATTGATAAAATAAAAACAACTGACTTACGATTTTTAGATTTTTTAGAAGGTAAAAAATAATTAGAATGCTTGCGATATGATCCAGATAGTCGACTCACCCCAAGCAAAGCCCTTAAACATCCTTGAATATCTGATGCAATAAAAATTCAAAAAAATATTTAAACTGTATATGTTAATAAAATTATTTGTAAATCTTAGCAATAATTATTATTTAATTGATGATAATAGAAATAATTTTTAATTTTAATTTTATTTAATTATTATCAAACATAAAACTTTTCATATTCTCCATTTTGATGGTTGACTAATTGCATAATGAAGATATTATTCCAAACAATTTATTCTATTTTACTCAATCATTATAAAATTATATAAAATTCAAAAGTGACTGCAGCTTCATTCTTGAAAATCTGCTTTCATATTTAAAAAATCATGCTTTTCACTGAGCTTAAATTGCCTGGAGAATGATGATACTTATCATACAGCTTATCAATCCTGTCTTCTTCTACAATTCTCCAATTTTTTTCATCAATGCCAATACTTCTTGGTGTTTTAATTGCTTTTGCATATTCCAGCTCGATTATTCTTTGTTGTAAAGCTAAGAGTCCAGTACGAGCCAACGTGCTTCTGGCTCCTAAATTTTCAAGCTTGAGAAAGTCTTCATCACATTTAGTCTTAATTGAAAGCTTTTCATGATCATTTTGAATATTTTTAACAGTCGGGACATCACAAATTTCTTGCTTCTTTTCTGGTTTATTCAGTTTTCCCAAATTTTTCCCTGGAACCTGTGACAAGCTTTTCAAATGTTTATTTTTTTTAAGTCTGTGTCCAGCATGACTGTTTTTAAGGTAAATCGATTTTAGTTGGGTTAGACTTTGCGACATTTAATTATAAGAAATATATTACAAAGTGTCATCTATAGAATCATAAATAGTTGTCTCTTGATTCATCTGCTCTTCTAGAGGGATTAAAACCCTGTCTTTTTCTGAAACCGTTGCAAGCCACTTAATGACATCACTTAGCGTTCCTCTGCCTTCTACATCAAATAGACTTGAAATAATTTCAATTGCGGAACTCCTACATGAGCTTTTAAGCATTGACTCTAGCTCTGCAGCACTAAATTGCCTCAAAACTTGTCTTCTTTGTTCTTCATATTCATCAGTAGGAGTACCTACAAGTCTACGTCTTCTTTCTTTCATTTCGATTAGTCTGCTTTCAAGTCTTTGTCATAGTCTGTTATTGCTTCCTCGACGGATATCTGATGTATGCCATACTTGATGAGTGATAAATTTCTCAATACTGCGCTTTCATTGCGGTTTTAGCTTGTCTTCTTTTAATGCTTTTACTGCGTGGCAGAGTCTGGAAATGTATTCAATGAGCACATCATCACCTGTTAGTAATACTTTTTCGTTTGATTTTGGCTTTTCTGAACTGACTTGACGCTCATGCCTCTTGGGAAGTTTCGGTGTAACCGCCAATTCAGGAGTTTGGACACTATTATAAATGGGGGTTTTTCTTGGTGTGGATTCTGTATATAGTACTGAATATAGGTATCGATTTACTAGCTTGATAGGCTCCATATAGCCATCATAGAATTCAGATCCTCTTGATGGATAAATCCTTATAAAATGCCCTCGACGTTTGTATTCTTCAAGAGTATCACGTAAAATTTCTTTAAATTTTGAAGTTTGGACAAACGGAATTTTTCTTCCTGGACTTACAGTTCTGCTGGAAATATCTGTTTTTGCTTGCATTTTTAGTCTGTTTTGCAATTTATTGATTGATTCTTTCTTTTTATCAAAAGGCCGTATTCCCATCAAATTGAAGGCATCCATTAACAAATTTGATTTTATATGGGTATCCAATGGAGAATCAGTAGCTAATGAAGGCGATAAATTTACTTCTAAAAGCCATGGCTTTAAGTTAGAATCAAGTATTACATCAAATCCAAACAAATCAAAGCAGTTTTTCGAGTTCAAATTAAGTTTTTTAACCTCTTCAGTTACTGCTTGTTCTGATGAAATCACTGTTTTTATGATTAAATCATAAATTTTGATCCAAACTGAGCCAACGTCAATTCCAGCAGATTCTAAATGTCTCATAAGGGCTGATAGACTTCATTTATGCCCTATATCATCACATTGAGCATCTTGGTTTTGTATGAACTTATCATTTTTCTTATTTAATGAATAATTGGTCAGATGGCTGAATCTATTTTTCTTTTGTGATAATGAGTACGGCTCACTTGCAAATCTTGCTAGTCCTTCTTCATACACATAAATTCGCAGAGGCTCATAACAAGTAACCAACACATAAATTCTCATATCAAATTTCAAATCATTTATAAGCAGCGGATTTTCTATATATTGTGAAATAATGCAAGGCTCATCGATTGGTACTTCATTTATAGAATCAATTAAATATATTCCTCTTCCTTGTGATGAAGCTGGAGGTTTTATTATTCATTTCGCATTTTTTTCATTATGAAAATGGGCATAAAAATCTGCGAACTCGTCTGGAAGCACATAAGTATCTGGGACGAAATTAAATGCCTTATAACCATATTTTTCTTGCATCGATACTATGGATGCACATAAATTGTCTTTTCTTGTAA
>CATKHM010001196.1:0-10760 GCA_949751825.1 Blepharisma undulans | reverse complement strand
CTTTAATAATTACTGACAGTGGTGTAGAAAATATCGATTCTGAAGAACTGTACTTTGGATGATCGATTTTAAATTTACTTAATGAAATTGTAAAATATGAAAATTCGTTTGAAGCCATTCATCACCTAAAGATCAAACTGCCATCGCATTATGCCCAGGATAAATTCTCTCTTGTCAATATACAGAACGGTAAAAGAGTCATAATTGGATCAATATCTAATGAAAAAATTACTTTAACCAGCAGTGCCATTTTTCCTGGAAAACGGTCCTCAATACCAAAATCTAGCAAAAAAATTCTTAGTCTAAGCTTAGAAGGTGGGACTACAAATCCAAATTCTTCTCCATCATCTACAGGCTCCAATGCAGTCAGAGGATCCTATTTAGCTGTAGACTACGTAAATACAGGCAATTCAAATATGCTGGAAAATTTTCAGCTTAAAATGTTTTCCTATGATTGCGGTGTTACTGTTTTCAATGCGACTTTTGCAAAAGCTTGCTTTAAGAATGATTTCGATAAATTAGGATTAGCTCATATTGTATCATATTCATCACCGATGGCTCTTGGGGTTTTAAAATTATTTGGCTCTTTAAATTGAACTATCCCGATGGTTGGTGGAGGTAATTCAGACGCATCGTTTAACTCTACTGCATTATTTCCTTGGTACCAAAGGGTTTGACCATCTGCTTCATTTACATACCCATTGGTTGCTGTTTTATTCCGGTCTCTCGGCTGGCAAAAAGCAGCAATTTTATACCAAAATGATAGCTGAGGTCAGGGTGGATACTATTATTTAAGAATGGGTGCGAATAACCATGATATAGAACTAATAAACACTGAAGAATCAAGAGCTATACCTGTAGGGCTTGATAGAAACACAATAAAAAATCATACAAATATTATCCAAGGAGTTATCGACTCTCAAGCAAGGTTTGTTATTTTCATAATGCAATTTCCATTAATACAATATGTCTTAGAAACTTTTTATGACTTGGGTCTAAGAAGAGGCGATATATTGATATTTACCGCGTTCCCAGACGCTTTGAATTCTATTTTAGCAGCTGATGACTATCTTTATAAAAGACTAGAAATTGGTGTTCCTATGATGACATTTGTTGGAGAACAATGGGTTGGAAAATTCGGTCAAGATGTATATTCAAAGATGCTGCAAAAATATAACAATGCTTCTCCAAGCTCGTACTCATGCCACTTTTTTGACGTAGTTTATTTAATAAGCCATGCTCTTGATTTCATGATAAATCGAGGGCAAGATTATACAAACCCGTATAAACTAGAAAAAGTTATGAGAAATACTCAATTTGTTGGCTGTTCTGGACGTGTAATAATCGAAAAAGAAAGCAATGACAGATTTATGATTGCCATAAATGTAATGGCAAGCAAATTTGATGCGAATGGAACTGCTTTCAGATACCTTGTAGGATCAGTTAAGCCAGTTAGCACACAAATTTTATATATATATAATGAACTTATTTATCCTGATGGAACAAATACTAAACCAACAGATTTAAGAAATGAAAACAGTGATTGCCCATTCCCTGAAAACAAAATCAAAACTTTTACCAATGGGAAAATCCTTGTTTTCTGTATTTGCTTTGGTATTGCTCTGGTTTCCATAGTAATTACCTTTATTATATGGAAAAGATGGTGAAACATTTCAATTGAAGACCTTGTTGAAAAAAAAGAAATTTCTTTTGAAGATATGATTGTTGGTCTTACAATTTCTATAGAATTTTTCCAATTTGCCTCAATGGGGCCTGATATTTCATATTTAAGCTCTGTGCTTGGAAAATTCAGCAATACTCTGACTTTGGAGTTGACGACTATTGTAAAGCTTAGAAATGGAATGTTTTGAATAATTGTAGACACTGTCTTTGGGCTAATAATGGTATGACTATCCATGTGTATTGTGATCATTTTTCGTTTAGATGAAAAATATGCGTATTTTTCTTTTTTCAGATTTATTGCGTGGCTTGCTGATTATTTCATGCCGATTTTAGGAAATCTGTGCTTTATCCCTTTTATTTCGATTTGTCTTGATATTTTTGTGTGCGACCAGTCAATTGGAGACAATTTTACAGATAGTTTTTTATCATATGATTGCTATTATTTTTGCTGAAAAGATAAGCATTTGATGTATGCAATTTTATCCTTTTTTGCTTTATTATGCTACGAGCCTCTTGCAGTGTTTTGTCGGCCGCTTTGACAAGAACTGCAGCCAATGCTCCATGTAAAAGCTGCGCCTCTTTTCTTGATGATCAAAACAATCATTCAAGTAACTATAATTGTGATGAATAAAACAGTTAAAAGAGCCCAAGATACTACTCATGGAATTTTGTTTATTTTTGCTATGGTGTTTTATATTGCTTTTCTTTTTAAATTCAAGCCTTATAACTACTCAAGATTCAATTTGTGGCAAATTTTAAGTCTAATAGGAGTGGTGTGATTGGGAGTTTTATCAGTAATTGCATTAAATATCAAAGGTAACGCAATCATATTAACAATTATACTGGTTATTGGCTTGCTAATCATTATATTGTGTGGCCTATTTATCCAAAGAAAAAAATATCCAAGCTTATTATATAGAAAGAAAGCTCATGATACTTCGACCTTATTTAAATTCGCATTCACATTCGGCAAAGCTTCTCAGAAAGCATTAATCAAGGTTATTCCTACGAATAGATCATCAGAGAGCAAGCTAAAATAGACGATAAATAATTGCATACTATCATTCTTAGGTGTGCGATTAATAATTCTATTTTACATACTTTATTTGTAATCTATTTGATAATTGTTAATGCCTATATTTAATGTTAAGAATCCATTTAGAAGTTCGCAAACCAACTCCCCAGACGGTAAGTCTCCTCCAGCAAACGAATTAACCATCTAGAAAATTAATTTTGCAGCAATATTTGCTTGATCAACTCTTCAATTATCTTTAAAGATATCATAATAGCAACAGCAAAAATCAGGTCAATCTAAATTAGAAGTGATAAAATTAAAATTAATGTTTTTGCATTATTTTCGGCTTTATAATTCAATTAAAGTTCTAGGAAGTCAGCAAAAAAATAATTTTGATTTATATAATCTCTTAAATACTTACACTTAATATAAAATCCAAATATTATGGTATAGCATCTCAAGTTTGCTTTAATATTTCATAAAATACTTATAAATAATCTTATTGATAGTCATCTCTTCTTGCGAAAAATATCAAATTAATTGAATTTTTTTAATCGATAAGAAGAAAGTCAATTTTATTCTTAAAAATATTTAATCATTTAAAATTTAATATTATAGTAAATTTTCAAATAACTTCAAAAATACAGTATACTTTTATATTTTTTTGTCTCCATTATTTATCAAATAAAACTCTCAGCTTTAGATAAAAGTAAGTAAAATATATATATTTAAGCAAATTATTTATTTTCTATGATTTAATCTTATTTTTAAGTAATTTAATTAGAAAAAAAGAATTTCCCTGTAATGTGATATCAAAGTTTCTTAGTAAGAACTGGATTGTTGGTATGAATCGTTAATCTTTCAACTTCAGATGAAGTTATTATCATTCAAGGAGATGCCGAAGACAAGATGATATCCTGAAATGAAACAATTTTAATCGATTTTCTTCAGCATTCCAGTACTCAGATTGACTGGCACATTTGCCCATTCATGCTGACTGATAAATGCATCGAACTCTACCCAAAATCATATATATTGCTTGATTTGTCACAAGAGATCAGCAACCAAATTAAAATATCCCAACTGTGCAAAGAATCAAAAAGAATTCACATGGTAATTCAAGAAGATTTCAAATACCTCGATGAATGAACTTTTTCTGTTATTTCTTCAAAAATACAACGATTAAATGCATTTTATACAGTATTAAAATACTATAGTTGAAATAAAGGGGTATTCTTTACAGACTGACTTGATAAAGACATTTTTTCAAATTTTACAATAGATTTTGAAATTTTAACTATAAAATCAAAGACTGATATGGAAAATTTAATTATGAGGGTTGTTCCTGCTTTGGGAGCAACACTTTATTATGTTTTCACAGAAACCAATGAATCTCTTTTAATTCAAAATTATTTGATGGAGGCAAACTTATTAACAAACGGAAATGGTATAATTTTGAATCAAAAAAGTGGATACAAATGCAAAACAGAAGGAGCTTTAATTATTACAAACAGCGGTGCCGAAAATATCGATTCTGAAGAGCTATATTTCGGATTTTCCATTTTAAATTTACTTAATGACATTGCAAAATATGAAAATTCTGATGAAGCAATTGAACAACTAAAGACCAAGCTACCATCTCACTATGCCCAAGAAAAATTCTCTCTTGTAAATATACAGAATAGTAAAAGAGTTTTAATCGGGTCAATAATTAATGAGAGCATTATCTTAAATAGCAGTGCAATTTTCCCTGGGAAGAGTATATCAACTCCAAAATCAAACAAAAAAATTCTCAATCTAAGCATAGAAGCTGGAACCACAAATCCGAATTCTTCTCCATCAACCATAGGCTCTGTAGCAGCCAGAGGATCCTACTTGGCTGTAGACTATATAAATGCAGGCACTTCAGAGATACTTAAAAATTTTCAACTTGAAATGTTTTCCTATGATTGTGGTGTTACCGTTTATAATGCGACTTTTGCAAAGGCTTGCTTTAAGAAGGATTTTGATAAACTAGGGCTAGCTCACATTGTATCATATGCTTCGTCAATGGCTCTTGGAACTTTAAAATTGTTTAGCTCTTTAAATTGGACTATACCCATGGCAGGAATTAATTCAGACCCTTCTTTTAACTCTACTGCACTGTATCCTTGATATCAAAGGGTTTGGCCATCTTCTTCATTCACGTATCCATTGATTCTTGTTTTATTTAGATCACTTGGATGACAAAAAGCAGCGATTTTATACCAAAATGATACTTGAGGCCAGGGTGGGTATTATTATTTAAGAATGGGAGCAAATACTCATGATATAGAAATAATAAATCCTGAAGAATCAAGAGCCGTCCCTGTCGGACTTGATAGAAATACTATAAAAAATCATACAAATATTTTTCAGGGAGTTATCAACTCTCAGGCAAGATTAGTGATTTTTATATTACAATTTCCATTAATACAGTATGTTATAGAAACGTTTTATGATTTAGGCCTAAGAAGAGGTGATATATTGATATTTACAGCTGTACCTGACTCTTTGTCTCAAATTTTAACTGTTGATGATTATCTCTATAAAAGACTCGAAATTGGTGTCCCTATGATGACATTTTTAGGAGAACAATGGGTCGGAAACTTCGGCCAAGATGTATACTCAAAGATACTGCAAAAATATAACAATGCCTCTCCAAGCTCATATGCGTGCCACTACTTTGATTTAATTTATTTTATAAGCCATGCTCTTGATTTCATGATAAACCGAGGACAAGATTACACAAATCCTTATAAGCTAGAAAAAGTTATCAGAAATACCCAATTTGTTGGCTGCTCTGGACGAGTTGTATTAGAAAAAGACAATAACGATAGATTTTTTTCCGTTATAGATGTAATTGCAAGTAAATTTGATATAAATGGAAATGCTGTCAAATACCATGTTGGAGAGGTAAAACCGGTTTCTACACAAATATTACATATTTCCAATCCACTTATTTATCCTGATGGAACTACCCTTAAGCCATCTGATTTAAGAAATGAAAATAGTGACTGTCCATTTCCTGATAGTAAAATAAAAGCATTTGTCAATGGAAAAATCCTTGTTTTTTGCATATGCTTTGGCATCGCTCTGATTTCAATGATAATTACTTTTATTATATGGAAAAGATGGTGGAATATCTCAATCGAAGAACTTGCTGAAAAACAAGAAATTTCTTTTGAAGACATCCTTGTTGGCCTTACGATTGCTGTCGAATTTTTTCAATTTGCCTCTATGGGACCTGACATATCATATTTAAGCTCAATTTTGGGGAATTTTAGCAACTCTCTGACTTTGGAGTTGACGAATATTGTAAAACTCAGAAATGGAATGTTTTGAATCGTCGTGGACATTGTATATGGGTTAATCATGGTATGACTATCCATGTGCATTGTAATCATTTTTCGTTTGGATGAAAAATACTCAAAATTTTGAATTTTTCGAGCCACAGATTGGCTTGCTGACTATATGATGCCTATTTTAGGAAACTTGGGCTTTATCCCTTTTATTTCGATTTGTCTGGATATTTTTGTATGTGATCACTCAATAGGAGATAATTTTACTGATAGTTTTTTATCATATGATTGCTATTATTTCTGTTGAAAAGACGAGCATTTGGTATATGCAATTTTATCATTTTTCGCTTTATTATGCTATGAACCACTTGCAGTGTTTTGCAGGCCGCTTTGGCAAGAACTACAACCAATGCTTCATGTAAAAGCTGCTCCTTATTTTTTGATGGTTAAAACAGTTTTTCAAGTTGCTTTGATTGTAATGAATAAAACAGTCAAAAGAGCCCAAGATATTACTCATGGAGTTTTGTTTATTTTGGCTATGTCATTGTATATAATTTTTCTTTTCAAATTTAAGCCTTACAACTACTCAAGGTTCAATTTATGGCAAATCTTAAGTCTAATAGGAGTTGCGTGGCTGGCGATTTTGGCAACAATTGCTTTAATTGTTAAAGGTAATGGCGTGAGCCTGACAATTTTATTATTTATTGGCTGATTTGTTGTAGTATTATACGGCTTATATATCCAAAGGAGAAAATATCCAAGTTTATTATTTCGAAAGAAAGCTCATGATACTGCAAGTTTATTTAAATTCGCTTTCACTTTTGGAAAACAGTCTCATAAAGCTTTGACGAAAATTGCTCCTTCAAGCAGTTCATCAGGGAGTAGACCAAAAATAAAATATTAATATAAATCATTAAATTTTAATAATGATATTTTGCGGGATTTTATCTTACTTGCGAATATAAAAACTTATTATTTACTTTATACACCTCTATCCAAATTTCATATGGAAATTTGCACTCTAAGCAGGAAGCTTTCTCATCTTATGATAGGGGCTGGAATTATATCTCTTTTGAATTTCAATAATTTGAGCTAAAAATTCACATATTCCATTAAAATAGTTAGGACTATTGAAGAGAATGCTTGCTATCCCTCTTCGTTAGCAAGAAAAATAATCAAAAACCCCTTTTGACAAGAATTTTAATAATTAATCATAGCTATTGAAAATGCTATTATAATAAATATTATTGATATCCTTTTAACTAATATATTAGGAAAAATAATTTAATTTCGCTTATAATATTGAAATGAGCTTAGTTTTTGAAAAAATGAATTGATGAGATATCATTTAATTTATAATTATATCACTAAATCTTCCATTTTTCAGTAATGCAGTCAATTAATTTAAAAATCCACAAATGCCACGAATGATAAAACAGGAAATTTTTATGAATCTTTTCTACTTAGCATGATTTGCTGATCTTGCAATTTCCATAGAAGTCATTATTATCCAAAGCAACAACGAGAAAAACGACGTTTTATGAAATGATGCAAAATTAACCACTAATCTTCAAGGTTCTCTTCCTCAGATAGATTGGCACATTTGTCAATGCATATCAGCCTATGAATGCATTGAGTCATATCCAAACGCTTACATACTAGTTGACCTATCAGAAGACCTGAGCACTCACCTTTCATTATCCCAGGTGTGCCAAGAATCAAAAAAAGTTCACTTGGTTATTCAAGACGATTTCAAATACATAGACGATTGGACTTATTCAGTCATTTCATCTAAAGCAAGCAGATTTAACGCTTTCTTTTCAGTGCTAAGTTATTACAGTTGGAGTAAAGGAGTAATTTTTACGACTTGGGAAGACGAGGAGAGATTTTTGAATTCTACCAGAAATTTTGAAATAATGATTATTGACTCGGGAACGGATATGGAAAATCTAATAATGAGAGTTGTGCCTCCTATGGGGTCAACTCTTTATTATGTTTTTACACAAAATGGAGAATCTCTTACTATACAAAATTATTTAGAAAGTGCAAATTTATTGACTGAAGGAAGTGGGATTATTTTTAATCAAAAGAGCGGGTATAAATGCAATACAGAAGGAGCTTTAATTATTACTGATACTGGTCAAGAAGATGCAGATTCTGAAGAAAAATACATAGGAAACTCAATAATAAATTTTCTTACTGCGATATTAAGCACTCAGAACTATCTTGAGGCAATCACAATACTAAAAAATAATTGAAATTCTCATTATGGCCAAGATAAATTTTCTCTTGTCAATATACAAGCTGGCAAGCGAGTTACCATTGGGTCGATTATCAATGGACAAGTTCTCTTGCATAACACCACAGTTTTTCCTGGAAAAATTACATCAATTCCAAAATCAAGCAAAAAAATCCTCCACTTAAGCATTGAAGCTGGAACCACCAATCCAAATTACGCTTCCTCCACCGCTGGAGCTGTAGCTTCCAGAGGCGTTTTCCTAGCTTTAGACTATATAAATGCAGGAAATTCAGGAATGCTGCCAAACTATCAAATTAGCATGTTTAACTATGATTGTGGTGTTACTATTTATAACGCAACCTTTGCCAAAGCATGCTTTCAAAAGGATTTCAATAGCTTTGGTTTGGCTCATATTCCATCATATTCATCCTCAATGGCTCTTAGCACTATAAAACTATTCAAGTCTCTAAATTGAACGTTTCCGGTTGTAGGGATAAATTCAGATCCAGCTTTTAATTCATCTACGCTTTACCCATTTTATCAAAGGGTTTGGCCTTCAACCGCATTTACCCTTTCCCTGATCCCTGTCTTATTGAGATCGCTTGGCTGGGAAAAAGCAGCCGTTTTATACCAAAACGATAGTTGAGGCCAAAATGGATACTATTACTTAAAAACGGGAGCAAATAATCATGATTTGCTTTTAGTGAATTCTATCGAAGCAAGAGTGATTCCTGCTGGACTTGATCGAAATACCATAAAAAATCACACTGATGTTATGCAAGGTGTGATAAATTCAGATGCAAGATTGGTCATTTTTATTCTTCAAGTCCCATTAGTGCTATATGTGATAGAAACTTTGTATGACTTGGGGTTGAGAAGAGGCGACATATTGATATTTACAGCTAATCCAGATATTTTGACCAATATTTTAGCAACTGACGATTTTCTTTATAAGAGACTTGAAATCGGAGTTCCTATGGTGACTTATTTTGGTGCACAATGAGTCGGAGATTTAGGCCAAAGCGCATATTCAAAAATTGTAAAAAAATACAACAATGTTGCTCCAAGTACTTATGCCTGCCACTATTTTGATGTAATGTACTTAATAGGCCATGCTCTTGATTTTATGATTAATCGCGGACAAGATTACACAAATCATTATAAATTAGAAAGTGTTATAAGAAACACACAGTTCATAGGCTGCACAGGAACTGTAATAATTGAGAAAGGAACAAATGATAGAATCACATCAATTTTAAACATTCAAGCAGACAAATTTGATATAAATGGAACTGTTGTTCCTTATTTTATAGGGATTTTGAAGCCTTTTAGCACACAAATTTTGACTATCACTAATCCACTTGTTTACCCTGATGGAACCATTATTAAGCCAACAGATTTAAGAAACCAAAATAGTGATTGCCCTTTTCCAAATGACGAAGTCAAAACTTTCATCAAGGGAAAATTTTTGATTTTTGGTATTTGCTTTGCAGTAGCCTTGATATCAATAATAGTCACATTAATTATTTGAAAAAGATGATGAAATATCCCCATTGAAGAACTCAAAGAAAAGCAAGAAATTTCTCTCCCAGATATGATTGTTGGAATAACAATAGCGATTGAATTTTTCCAATTTGCTTCGATGGGCCCTGACATGTCATATTTAAGCTCATTTGTGAGTAATTTCAGCAATTCGCTGACTTTGGAGCTAACAAATATCATTAAGCTCAAAAACGGGGTCTTTTGGATGGTTGTTGACACAGTGTATGGATTAATACTTATGTGGCTTTCTATGTGTGGGGTAGTTCTTTTTCGCTTAGATGAAAAATATTCTCATTTTTCTCTGTTCAGGTTTATAGCATGGCTTGCTGATTATATGATGCCTGTTTTAGGAAATTTATGCTTTATTCCTTTTATTTCGATCTGTCTGGATATTTTTATATGTGATCAGTCAATTGGAGATAATTTCACTGACAGCTTCTTGTCATACGATTGCTATTATTTTTGCTGGAAAGATGAGCATTTAGCATATGCAATTTTATCTTTTTTCGCTTTGCTATTTTATGAGCCACTTGCAGTTTTTTGTAGACCACTTTGGCAAGAGCTGCAGCTCCTTTTGCATGTGAAAGCGGTTCCTCTCTTCTTAATGGTGAAAACAATTATCCAAATTACTTTAATAGTGATGAATAAAACTGTGAAAAGAGCCCAAGATATTACTCATGGAGTTTTATTTATAGCTGTATTGATTATTTACATTATTTTTCTGTACAAATTTAAGCCTTATAATTATTCAAGATTCAATTTATGGCAAAATATGAGTTTAGTAGGGGTTGTGTGGCTGGCAATCTTATCAACAGTCGGTATAAGTGCTGAAGGAAACTCGGTAATCTTAATAGTGCTTTTATTTGTGGGATGGCTTATTATTGGATTAATAGGGCTGTATATTCAAAGGAAAAAGTGTCCAAGTTTGCTGTTTAGGAAGAAAGGGCATGACACAGCAAGC
>CATKHM010001195.1:0-10766 GCA_949751825.1 Blepharisma undulans | reverse complement strand
TGTTAAACTGCTACCCGGAGGATAGACTACAGCCATTTATATAATATAAATTAGTCTGGGGGTTTAGCTATTATGAAGAGATTAGAAGGAGTGTCGGGGAGATTATTTTATAGCTTCACTGATGTGTAGCATTTTTATTAAATATTAAAATATTTTGTAAATATAGGTGAAAAATGAGTTAAATATTATTAAATGAGATAGAAAATCGTTTAATTCTCATATTTATGTGAAATTTTATAACTGAGATACCTTTTAATCATGAAGTATTTCTGAGATCATTCAAAATATTGCTATTCTTCTTTATAGTCTTCTATTGGAAATTTTTGAAAGACTTTTAAAATTTTGATATGAAAAGAGAATCTAAAACCTTCTTCTTCAGCTAAATATCATTGCATAAATTTTTGTATCAATTGAGCACTTCCCTATTCATCTACCTTTAATCATTTTTATTATTAAAATGATACTCAAGCGATGCTTTGCATTCCTTTCTCCTTTTCCCACAAGACTAGAAGAAGTCGCAAAGGTAAATCTCCTCCAAAACCAAGATCCCAAACAAATCGCCTCAATCTGAAATGAATACCACGCACTTCGCCCTTCAAGCACCTCAATGGTCATAGCCAATAGTTATTACACACATTTTGCCACCAGAGCCTTAAAGCATCCTTCCTTTATTTTCCCAATCAGAAGACGAGGGGATATTTTCTTCCTCACAGCGAGATATACAGCCAAACTAGGCTTATTTTATTATCTCCCTGATTATGAGACTCTACGCGAGCATGCTACTGCTTCTTTTGGCCTTTCTTTTTATGATGAGCTTCAAATCAGCAAAGAAATAATACTGGTTAGAGGAGATATTAATGATAGAATTATCAGTAAAACTGAGGCTGACGTGATTATGAGTGCTTATATGGCTTTATATTTGGAAGATGATTTATATGAAAAATTTGTCATTACGTTTAATGAACAAGCAGACAAATTTGACCATGAGAAATTTTTAGTGAGCTATTTTGCGAGATTTGTTCCTAAATATTAACATAATTGGAATATTTTTCTGAATTATCAATTAATAAGCTAAAATCTAATGATAAAAAATTGGTTTCTTTGTTAGAAAAATAATAGAATTATCCTAATTATATTTTAATGACTTAAACATATATCAATATAACCCAGTTTTAAATGAAAATATTCCCAATCCCATCTTTATATATGAGTTTTAATAGCTTCTCAAGTCTTCATCAAGACCGAATTCTTCAAATATCAAGTCGCCTTGCTACTATCCAAACTGGCCTTGACACTGACAACGGTGCACGAGTTGATCAACTTGAACGAAAATGCAAAGATCTCGAGCACCATCTTTGGGAATCTGAAGAACAAAATTCAAAAAAATTTTCAGCGCACAAAGCTCAGCTGGATTCCGTTTCAGATTCGTTATCACGCTTAAAAGAAAATAGAGAAGCTTATTTTGAATCTAAAGTAAATGAATTAACCAGTCTTGAGATAGCTCTTAAACGTCTAATCGATGAATCTGATCATGCAAAAAAGGATTCAGATACAAAATTTCAGAAAATATTTGATGATAGACTGAGCTCAGTACAAGCAGATTTATTGAGGGAAAGCCAATTGAGAGGAGAATCAATAAAAAATATAAAGGATTTTCTTGAAGAAAAAATTAGTGGGATTGAAGATATGATGAAAGGTGAAAAAGTTGAATTAGGAAGAACAGAAAATGAATTAGATGAGAAAATTAATGACAATATAAGAAAAATGCAAGGAGTGATGGAAAATGAAAGAAAAGCAAGAGAAGAGACAGAAGAAGCTATGCTTGTAATGCTGCAAGATTTGATTGCAAAAATTAAAAGTGAGATCGAACAAGAAAGAAATGAAAGGGAAAGCTCTGAAGAAACTTTATTAGGTCTTCTTGAAGAAACGTGTGCAAAATTAAATTCTTTAACCAATATTTAATTAAAAAAGTTTTCTTATTATTTTTACATATATTTGTATTAAATCCTTTTGTTGTCGTTCTGTATTGAGTTTCTATTAATTTAATTAAACAATCTCATATCAGCAATCTTTCTGCCACAAACGCTCCAAATAATCATCCCTTTCCATTTTACTTTATTTTGTCTTAAATTGCAAAAATTTCTAAAAAATATATTATTAACCTAAATTAAGTTCTTTCTCCTCTGATTCTGCGGGCGAGTTGCATATCTCTTGGCATAATCGTCACTCTTTTCCCATGGATCGCACAAAGATTGGTATCTTCAAAAAGCCCAACAAGGTAAGCTTCAGCAGCTTCTTGAAGTGCGAGAACGGCGGATGATTGGAATCTGAGGTCAGTCTTGAATTCCTGAGCGATTTCTCTGACAAGTCTTTGGAAAGGGAGTTTTCTGACTAGAAGTTCAGTGCTTTTTTGATATTTCCTGATTTCTCTTAAAGCCACTGTGCCAGGGCGAAATCTGTGAGGCTTTTTTACACCTGATGTGGTCACTGCTGAGACTTTTTTGGCTGCCTTGGTTGCTAGATGCTTTTTAGGAGTTTTTCCGGCTGGAGTCTTACGAGCTGTTTGTTTAGTTCTTGCCATTTATTGATTATAAGCGAAAATGCCCCCGATTTTATTGGGATTAAGATACTGAAAAAATGGAAATTTGGTGTGTTTAAAATGGTATGAAATCAGTACTCAGATAGAAATTCTAGATGTTTTTCTGAATAAATTTTGATGTAAAAGCAAGCTTTATAAATAAGTTTACTTTAATAAGAAGATTTTAAAAATCATTATCAATTGAATCACTTTCTTCCTCTTCCAGCTCTTCTTCGGAGCCTTCTTCATCTACTTCTAATGATCCTTCTTCTTCATCTTCATCAATTAAATCGCTTTCTTCACTTTCTTCTTGCTTAGGCTGTCTTCTATTATTTTGCCTAGCTTCCATCGGTCTTTCTCTATTGCTCCCAGCATTATTATTATTCCCTGCTTTTCCTTTAGGAGGATTTGGCTCCATATCCTCTTCTTCAAATTCTCCATCTCCAATTAATCTTCTTTTCTCAGTTTGCTTAATTTCATTTCTTGCCTGATCCAAAGATTCCGCAATCTGTTTTGATTTTTCTTCTTCTTTTTGGCTGTATTCATCTAAATCATGCTCCAAATAAGCAAGGTTTCTAAACCTGACGACATAAACTTCATATAATTTTTCAATTTCTTGTTCAAGCCTTTCATATTCATCCATATATCCAGGCCTTACTGTTTGCAGAGACTTCATCCTTTTTTCAGCTCTTTCTAGCTCTCCAGTTCTTTTCTTTATTTTTGCTTCAAGTGTTTTTTCATCGTTTTCAAGCTCTTCAAGCATTTTTTCCATCTGTGCCAAGTTTCCAGTTTGACTTTGTATGATATCTCTGATGCATTTTCTTATATATTCTTGTTCTGCATTGGAGTCTAGATTCCTTGAAATATTATCTAAAAATCCTAATGCTTTTTCTCTTGCATCTCTCAAATCTTTTTCTTTCGCTAACAAATCAAACAGCTTGGCGCCTGTATCAGTAATTTGAGTTGCCAAGCCATGTGCAGTCTTCAGGTTTTGCAGCTTTGAGCTCATTGCAATATCCATCACTAGCTATATCTTACAGGATTCTTCGTCCGTTTTTGACGATGATGATTGTGCCTTATACAACATCGACGCAATTTTTAATAGTTCTCTGACAGCATACCCGTTTGCCTCATAAAGCTTCTTCAAATTCAGCTTTATTCTAGTCTTCGATAAGAAAAACTTAGCAACATTCGTAATAAAGTTGATTCTTTGTCTTTCTTCTTCAATGTCATTTGGAATATCACACTCAGGGTCAACCCTATATAAAATTTACCTTAAAAGCAGCCAATCCAGTATATCAGCGACTAATTCGAAATTAGGGGTGCGGAAATTTTCCATTGAAATGATACGGGAGTAGCCTAATGAGCGCATGATTTCACAAAAGTTCCTGATTTCTCTGAAAGACATATTTATAGTAAAGCGGTATTAGAAAATGCAATTTAAATAAATATCTTCATGCTGAATTCTTTAGCAGAGTTGAGTTTGCAGTTTTGGACGAAATATAAACAAGATATACCGAATTTGGCGCAGTTTTCGCAGCATGTGCCTGCACAAGAAATTATGGAAAGAATTGAAAATTTGGTGATAAGGGCGGTAACACAGATTTTTACAGCACAGAACCCATCGTTTAATTTTCTGCAAAATTCGAAAAATACAGAGTATGATCCAACTACTGGAGTAAACAGACTAAGTCAGTCAAATTTTCAAACAATAACTGTAGGGAATGCAAAAAGTACAAGAAGATATGCAAGACTTATAAAAGTTTTAAAAATTATCTATATAAATCTTCAAGATGGAACAAAATCAACTAAACGAGAAATTTATTATCAAGACCCCAAGCTGTTTGGGAAGCAAAATAACTCGGATACTGCTATAGAACAAGCAGCGTCTCTTTTACAGGTACCTAGGAATAGACTTAATATTATTAGTGCAGGAAAAGGATTAATAGCAGGAAATGTATCTTATTGTGATTCTGAGGTCCAAGTACAAGTAGGAAATAGAATATGCAAAATTCCGCCAGATATGGATATTGTTTCTAATATAGAGACTGATGCAGAATTTATTATCATAATTGAAAAAGATACAGTACTCAGTAGACTAGTTGATGAACATTTTTTTGATACTTATAATGCAATAGGATTAACAGGATGTGGATACCCAGATTTGGTAACAAGAGAATTTGCGAGGAGAATTATTGAAGAAAGAAGCTGAATCCCTGTTTTTATTTTGACTGATTTTGATCCACATGGATTCCAGATTTTGTGTACTTATACATTTGGGTCGTTTAAATTGTCAGGAGAATGTGATAGTTTGGCACTGCCATTTTCTCATTGGCTCGGAATTCATTATGGAGATTGCGAAGGGAATCCTTTACCTTTGACAAATGGAGATATTAAGTTAATAGAAAAATTGGTAAATAGATCGCAATTTAAACAGCTACCGGATAGTTATCAAAATAGAAGATTTTCGCTGTGGAAAGAGAGTTTGATTCAGATGATGAATTCAAATGAAAAATATGAAATTGAAAGCGTGTTGATGAAAGAAAATATCAGTGATTATATTGGCAGGAAAATAGAAAAAGGGGCATGAATTTAAGAATGCAGAAATTAATAATGTAATGATAGAAGCTAAATAGTTGCATTTTAGACGATTTAATAGATTATGAAATTTTAACTGCATCGAAATGTATTTAATTGACACTAAAACTTTCCTGCAACAATTTCAATTAATTATGGCTCTATAAACTTAGTTGAATATTTCTATCCAAACTAGACATATAAAGTTTAACATATTTCTGATATGCAGCTTACTCACAGGACTATAAAGAAAAATTCTATATTAAAGCTCTTTTAATTCCCCAGCTATTTCAATTTTTTCTCCTTCATGCACAATATTTATAGGATCTTCATAATAAGGATGCTTGCCAAAGCAATTTATGAAATCTTTAAAGTTTCTTTTAATATCTCTTGCATAGTGCTCTAAATCAAGCCATCTATTGCCAGTTTCACAGATTGAATCCAATAAGATAGATTTCATCAGATTTTCAATGTCTTCCCTTTGATTGCTTATTTCGCTTTCGCTGTTGCGTATACATTTATAAATTTCATTTTCATGACTATTTATTATATGATAATTCATCTCTAATTTTTTATATGTATTCTTTAATTCATCATAGTCCATTCTTTCTAGCATTTTTTTTGTTCCATTGAATTCTAGATACTGCTTATTATACAGCCAATTGCAATTTACAGTGATTAATTCATAAGCTCTATCAACATTTTCATCAAAGTTTGAAAGCCCAGGTAAAAGATTTTTCATAATTTCAAATTTTCTTTTACTGTTTATCGCTTTCTTTCAAGGAAGTGTTTCTTTATGCCGCTGTTGATAATCTGAATATCTGAAACTATGGTAAGAATGGCTCATATGAGGAGGGGAATGATCAATAATCTGAAAATTAGATAAAATGCGGTTTCCATTATCAATAAATCCGAAGTTATTGCCATTGCTTACCACATCATTTATATCAAGGACTATTGACATTAGATCTGCGACTAGAAGTCTCTCTAGAAAATATGGGATCTTATGCAATTGCTCATAATGAAGCTTTAACTTGCTTCCAGTTAGAAAAGGCACTCTGTTGCCTGAGTTATCAAAACTGCAGTCTTTTGTTGCGATAAAAAAATTTTTCTCATCTTTTCCATAAAATTGAGAACTAGGGCCAAAGCTCATAAAGCTAAACAATATATAAATAAAAACTTCTTTCAAATCCACATCTCCAATTTTGAACGATTTTTCAAGATTACTGGTATCAGACATGGTGTTAGTAGCTCCAAAATGATGGTATTTTGCATAAAAATGATCATATGAATTTGGGAGTGGTGCTGATATATGAATCTGCACATGAATTCCTGTCGGTGATCTTATATATTGAATATCAACCTTCTCTTCTCCATAAATCTCTTGAAAATGTAATTTGGAAAATTTTTCAATGAAATTTGAGGGAGAAGGTATTATTTTCTGAAATGCTTTTTTGGCTAAGTCTTTTATCTTTAAAAATGGTTCATCAGTATAAATTTTTGCTTTTGCAATAAGTTTTTTTAAATCATTTTTCAGTTCAATTTCATTTCTAGAAGTATTCATCTTTCCAATAAACTCATTCAAAAACGAAAATTCATTCGAATTTTTTGAGATTTTATCTTCTAATGATTGGAGAAGATCCTCTAATTTTCAGCCTCTATACAAATTAGAGTTACTAAACAGTAATATTTTTTGATTTAAATAATAAACTGCATCTTCTTGTTTTGCATTTTTATTAATTAATCTTCATTTGATCTCTTCTATATATACATTATCCAGGATTACTCCAGATTTTTTGGCTAAATTCTCAGCGTAATCTTGAGTAATCAAAGGATTTATAGCAATATCAAGAATATTTGATGCAGAAAGCTTCTTCTTAATATTTCTAAAAACCATATTAGCTACATTGCTGATCATTGAAACTATATTTTCTTCAGAAGATATAATGTATGATGCTATTATTAAAGCTATATCTCAGTCTGTTTTTAGCTTAAAAATCAAAATTGCTCAGTCTTCAGCATTAAAAACTTTATAAAGCCTTTTCATAGCATTGATACTTTCAATAATATTTATTAATCTTTTATCTTCATTTTCGTTTGACTTAAATACCTTGAAGAATAAAAATTTAATATAAGACTCATTATCGGCTTCATGTGTTGAATTTCAATATGGGGAAAGCATAAAAGCAGTTCATAGCATAAATAAAGGCTCTCCTTGAATCCTAGAGACCTGATTAATTTCTATAAAAGTGTATAAATCAATATTTTGTATCCCCTTGACTTTCTCCAAAGGGTCCTTGAATACTAAAGTAGGGATGTTATGGAAATTGGAATTTAATAGAAAATCAAATGAAGAGCTTTCGTTTTTTCATATCCAATTAATCTGAGATAATTTTTTCCAACAGCTTCAAAGCTTGCTCTTATCTGAATTCTCAAGAAACTGTATTGCACTCATAAGAAAAGTATGATCGACTCGCATTTTATGCCTCGTCGCACGAGCTATAAAACCAAAAATACATTCCACTGATTTTAAAAATTGAAAATCAAGTGCAGGTCTGGCTAATTTTCGTTGTAAGTCTAATTTTCCATCATCTCAAAAATAGTCAATTATTGCATTTTTTTTAATATCATAAAAAACAAAATCTGCTATCATAGGAATTTTAGGAAAAATCCTGGCAGTATTGTCATGATATGTTGAGAAGATTCTTATATAAGGAATGTGCTTTAGTTTAAGAGTGAGCTTTTCCAATAAGAATATGTGAGTGTTGTTGGAAGTTTTATGAATATAATTAGCATTGAATCTTATCTTTAAGGCATCAATTAATGTTTCGGATCATTCTTCAGACTTAATGGATAACGTAGCTACTTTATCATTATTTCCTTGTAATTTTCTCTTCAGTCACTTTCCTGTAATTTTTGGTCTATCACAAGGGTGGCTTTCTTCACTGATTATGCCTAATAGCATTTTTTCTCATTCTTCGAACTCTTCAGTATTCAAACGTATAAGGAAATTTGATTCATCGCTATCAATCATTTCTATATAAAAAGGGGCTATTTGAAAATGAATATCATTCTTTTTGAAATCTGATATTCATAAGACTATAAAACACTTTACAATTTTAAATAATATCAGCATCAAAACACTCAAAATTTTATCAATCATTCATTAGCATTGATATCTATATTATATACAATAATTATTTACATAAAATCAAAATCGTCGAAATTTACATTTTCCCTCTAATATCAAATCTTTCTATCAAAGATTTAAATTCAGGCTTGATATCGCAGCATGGTCTTCCTTCTGTTACAGCCTGTATCGCCATAGGCATCTTCATCGAATATTTTTTCATCAAATATAGCACCACAACTGCGCATGACCTATTTACACCATAATAATCATGAACTAAAACATTTCCTTTTGATAAATAAAGGTCCAAAAATTTTGTTACCTTTAGCAAAATATTTGGAAGCTCAGAAGCTTCATCATCTTCTATATCAATTGTCATATATCCTCCTTTAATAAACGTAAAGTTATCAGGAGTATTTGACACGCCGAGAGTAAGAACTGCATATATATTTAATGGCTTTATTTGACTGAGGTCATTTGCACCTTTTATATCTGTGATATAAAGAGACCCTTGCCTTTCTGGAAGCCCTAAATAGAGCTTGTAAGGAATTTCAGAAATAATTCCAAAATATTTATGGGATTCAGGTTTTAAAGTCTGTTTAGCCTCATCACTTTCAAAATGTTGTAATGTATATTTCAAAGCATTGTCTCCAGGAGAATTTTCTTTTCGCTTCAAAAGTCTGCATTTTTCCTTGACACGAGCTAAGTCAGGTGATGATGACTTCATTTTGATGGTAATCATCGAATCTGTTGGTGAATGAAATTGAGTTCGGATTTTTTTTGGCCTAGGGGTTTCATTGTAAGATGATGCTGAAATTGGTGAATTTATTTTATACTGCGTTAAACTTTTCCTAGATGCACTTGGGGTCAGTAAAGGCGTTCCTACCCTGGAAGAAGCACGTCCAGTCAACGCAGTGGATTGGAAACAACCTTTTGGGGAGTTTAACTTAAGGTAATTTGCCTTATAAAGTTTTAGCCTTATTTCTCCAATTTCCTCTCTCCATTGCATATCTTCATCGAATTCTTGTGAGATATACTTGGGGAAATCTGGCTTCTGATCTGCTGGAATTTCTCTCCAAACGTCAATCAATAAACCTTTCGAGAGGTTTCTTATTTTTGAACTGATGATCCTTTCTGCTTCCACATGTGATTTAAGAAGAGGAAGGTTCGAAGAAACGAACCGTGAATATTGCCCTTGTATAGTTGGCTTATATACCATTTATATGACTCCATTTTAGGATCATTGATTTAAGCTTATGTTGTGCAGCTTAATCCATATGCAATAGCCTGTTTTTGCAAAAGGAATTTATGATGAAAATTTTTTTAAAAAGCAGAAAATTTAAATATTCGTTCATGCTAATAAAATAAAATTATAAATCTTAAAATATTTGACTCAATTATTAAATAAAATAAATTATAAGCTATAAAATAATTAAGGAAACTCCACTCCAGGAATGTAATACATCGGCAAATGATTCAAATTGCTCTTGATATACCTCAGTGTGCTTTCCTGGACCATTCTTTTTGCTTCTCTTGGTACCATTGCTTTCAATTTTTGAACTTGTTCACGTGTAAGTTCTTCTCCTTTATCCGCCATTTCTTTCACTTTTTCAATAATCTCCGCCACACTTTGTTTCAAATCTCCTTTCACCCCATTGCTAAACTCCGCAAACCAATCATGATACAACGCCATTGCCCAATTTTCTGACAAAAATTCAGCAACATCAGGAATCAAGCTATTTTTGAATCTTTGGCTCAATTTATTTAAATAAGTCTCACTAAGCCCTACAAATCTCCACAAGCTTTGAACCTCAACAGATTCTTTGCTGAAATAAGTGACTGAGTCTACTATTCCGAAATTATTAAACGTAAATCTTATATAGTGTCCTTTGATATTTCCTTCTTCATCTGTATGAATTGTATCAGAAATTACGTCTTCTCTATTTTTTGGATTATTTTTGACTGATTTTGGCTCAGCATATTTTGGGGCTTCTATATAATAGTAATGGAAATTTCCTGGAAGCATGCCACCTTTGCCACGGGGCATATAGAAATAAGGCATTTCGTCTTTTAAGTCTTCAAAAAGTCCTTGTAATGAATCAAGCTCAATCATGCTTAAAACAGATCTGGCTAATCTTACACCTATTTCTCTCCCATTATAGCGATCCATTCTAAGACAGCGGCCTGCTGAAAGAGATCTGAATTGTTGGGAAAATTCACATAAGGTGCCAGCTGCATAGATAGAAGGGTCAGTTGTTAAGAACTGATTGCTTACAATAACTCTTCCATTGAAAACAAGCCCATTGTTGTGGATTGCTCCAAAGATTTCATCATCTACGTCAACTCTTCCAGCGGTTACTAACACTTTGCAGTTTACGTTAATTTCTTCTTCGTTGTAGCTGATTGTGATGGATTGTAAGTTGCCTTTATCGTCAGTGTTTATATTCAGCAAGGTTGCTCCATAATAAGCTTGGATATTTA
>CATKHM010001194.1:0-10770 GCA_949751825.1 Blepharisma undulans | reverse complement strand
TTCGGAGTCTTACTTGTGTAAGCGAAAATGTTTCAGCTGGGTTCATTTTTGGTAATAAATTAGCAATGGAATTTATGCATAGTTCGATAATGTTTACAATTTTATTAAATTTTGTATTTAAAGACTGCCTAATAACTAATTGCAAAAATGAATTATTGTTATGCATCTTATAGTGATATTTGATCCTAAGAATTTCTGACCGTTTCAGACTTTATTATGCAGCTTTCTTATCGTTCTGGCATTATTTTAAGGCTCAAATAATTTTCTTATCCATTAATTTTAAGTATCCCGTTCAATAATTAAACAGATAAAAATTTCTAACGATAAACTTTTTACAATAACGCAAATTATGAAAATAAGCCTATTTAGTTCGATATAAGTGAATGCAGCTTTAAGATTAGTCGAGCATATCTTATAGAGTTAATATAAATAATAATTTATATAAGTAATCAGATTATCTATATTTATCGATTTTTTAAAATCATTTTTAATTATTTAATATCAGAAACAAAATTTTTAACTTTTATAATCCAATGAGAAATCATTATTATCAAAATGTAATTTTACGAAATAAATCTTGCTAATTTTGCACTATTCTTCTTTTATTTCCTTTTAGCTCAATTTTGTCGTTTTAAACTCAATTTCGTTCTCTCTTGAAACATATTTTAGAGAATAAATGCTATGATACTGGCATTTATGGTCATAAATATTACCATTTAAATTGTCATCTCAGAAATATTATGAAATTAATCAGAATTTGGTTTGTCCTTACATTAATAGCATGGATATTTCTGTTCGCAATTTTCTATTTTTCGATACATCAAAATTCTGTTTCAAAAGAAATCGCCATTTGAGGCCTACCAAATTGAAGAAATAACAAAGCAGAAAATATTATTAAATATCCGAATTTTTCTAAATTGAAAGAAGAAATTCCATCAGATTTAAACTATTATGATGACGAAGACACTATTTTCCCCTTGAATATTGCCTGCAAACCTGATAGTTTTGGCTATACTTTTTCTGAAGCAGAAAGATGATTTCCTTCAAAAACCTATCCTAGATGTGAAAGCCTCTATAACTCAGAGCCTGGCATGATTTACATTGATTTTGCAGAAAATAAACTATATATGAATTGTTCAGGATGATATGTTCTCGGCCCTAATTTTGAAGAAATAGGCACAATGCCGTTTCTTAAGCAAGTTTTGCCTTATGAAAGTCCTGTAACTTTAAACAATCAAGAATATGCTTTTGGGACTTGTGATAAATCAAAAATAGACAATTTTGAACATTTTGTCTATAAATTACGACCAAAAGAGCTCGCTTTAAAAAGGGCGGAAAAATTATTTAAAGGAGAAAAGCCTTTAAACATCGTCATGCTAGTAGTTGATTCTTTAAGCAGAAGACAATTTTTCAGAAAACTTCCTAAATCAATAAATTTTTTAAAAAATTTGTCTTCAAATTACTCCTTTTTCGACTTCAAACTCAACAACGTTATGGGAAGAAATTCTCATTTTTTTATTGTACCTACCTTATTTGGGGATATTAAATATGAAGCTATTTACAGTCCATACAGAGAAGATTATCATACAGAAACTTCTATATGAAAAAATCTATACAAATATGGATTTGTTTCATTATTTGGGTCTGACGGATGTGTTGATAGCTTTTCTGCATTTTTAGGGAGAACACCTAAAATTGACCATATAATGGGAAGTGTTTTTTGTGCTGCAAAACGATTTTATGGGTATGACCAAGACTTGAAAACTCAAAGATGCATTGGGAATAAAAATGTCCATAAGATAATGATGGATCAAATTTTACAGTTTTCTGAAGCCTATAAAAACGTTTCAAGATTTTCTTATATGCATATTAATACTAATCATGAGCCTACTGGAACAGTAATTTCTACCCTTGATTTAGATTTAGCTGAATTTTTGGCTGATATTACAAATAAAAATGAGGAATTAGTACTTTTTATCAAAGGAGATCATGGGTTAAGAGAAGGTGGCTGATTTCAAACTACAGCTGGAGCTAATGAACATAGAATCCCTTTAACTTTTCTTATTACCTCCAACTCTTTTCTTTCAAAAATCCCAAATTCCTATCAAATCCTATCCCACAACACCAAAAGACTAATCAGCAATTTTGATTTCTATAATACTCTTCTTAGTCTTGGGCATCCAAATCAAACAATTTTTATTGATAACGCAAAAAACACTTCTTTAAGGTATAAGTCTTATAACTTATTCAAAGAGTATATCCCAGCCAACCGTACTTGTGCAGATATTGGAATTCCATTAGAATGATGCTCATGTTTGCCTATTAAAAATATAGATGATCGGCATTTAAATGATCCTCTTATTTTGGTAATTGCAAATGAGGTTATTATGAAAATAAATCAGGTAAATAAATGCAATAGACCAATTGATAATTGTGGCTGTAAGTATTTGAGTCTTGGGAGTATTGTTAAAGCAGGGATTGTGGATAATGGTAATGATGTGTATTTTAAGATCACTTTTAATACAAATGAAAGCAAATATGCAGTGTTTAGAACGGATGTGAGGTTGTCAAAGAATGCAATTGAAGAGGAGGCAAATGATATATTTAAGCCAATTCCAATTAAAATTAAAGACATGAAATATATGAAAATTATGAATGTCAACAGAATTGATGCTTATGAGAACAAATGTGTGATTGAAAATAAGCTCAATAAAAAGGATCAAATGTATTGCTTATGCAATAAAGTTTAAATTTTTGTATAATTAGTATAAATTTTATTTCCTAATTTAATTGCTATAATATATGCAAAAATGAGCAGAGAACACTTAATGCAAACACTCAATTATTTACACATTTTTATTAATTGTTAATTATGATAACTAATTCATTAATTAGCAGTGTTTTTTGCAATATTTTGCCACTTCTCAAATCCATCTTTTTCATGTTTCACCAAGAAACTTCTAATATTTTTAACCAAAACTTGAAGGTTTTTCTTCTTGAGAATTCTATCTTGGGCTTTATTTTGCCATGCAAACAAAGCAGCCTTTGTAAGCGACGATTTTTTTAATTGAGTTTTATAAAGGAATGAAACCATATCATGTAATCCTTCTGGAATCTCTTCTGGGGAAATATTTCTAATAAAACTGGAAGTATCCAGAGTAGAGTTATAAAAACTCTCTCCTGAGCATATAAATGAAGACTTTTCAGTTAAGCCAAAAGCTTCTATTCTGCAAATAGGCTTGTATAAGACTTCACAAGAAACGAATTTCTTTTCTTTGTGCTTTTCAGATGACTTGGAAACAGGAGAAATTGGCTGGTTCCATTTGGTCCAGGCTTGAAGAACACAGATCATAAGAATATGATCAAGGTTTCTTAGAGCTGCTTTTATTATTCGATGAGATTTCTTAACTGGCTCTGCAGGATGCTCTTCTTTATACTCTAACGATGAAAAGATCTTTTGCCTTGGGATGAAGATTCTAATAGATACAATTTGGTCGACCTTTGTAACAATATTTTTGGTGACTGTTTCTGTCTGTTCGATCTCTTCTATATAATCAGGATTTTTCCATGTCTCAAAAGCTCTTGCCAAATCTCTATTTATAATGAAATTTAGGTTTCTCAAAATAGTTTTTCTAAATCTCAATCTTTCTGAGCTTTCAAGAGTTTCATTACGTGGCAAAGTTTTCCACTTGGAAAAAGCAGTTTTTATATTGTATTTTGCAATACGAGCCAAATTAAGTAAATGAGATTTTTCACTAGAAGCTTCTACTTCTTTAGGCTTCTTTAGTCTTATTACCCAATTTCTTAAGCTTTTTTTAAGCAAATGAAGCAAATGCTGAATTCTGCATCTCATAATTGTCAATCTGAATGATCTCATTTTCAGCTCATCAAAATAGTTTGCTTTTTTTGCTGAAAAAAGCTTCGCTAGCTCAGCAAGGGCAACATTTTGAGCTGAATATACATAGTCATCATACTTCTCTTGTGTTTCACAGATTTCTGCTTCAAGAATACATTGCTTCCATCTGGAAAATCCTTCAGACTTGCTTAATTGCTCATTTGCGTGAAAGAAATGCATGCTGGCGTAACCAAGTCTTTTTAGCCACTTTAATGTTGCTTGATTCTTTTGAATTTCATCAATTTTTTCGTAAGAGCTATTTGCACTCTCTTTCCATCTTGCTAAAAATTGTTTCAAATTTCCGTGATATCTGATTGTTCCGCAGCGAAAAACGTGATCTAAAATCCCGACACCTGATTTCAACCTTGAATGAGGTAAAATATTATATTTTGGAACTTTTACATGAGATTTTATAGTTTGAAAGTACCATCGCCATATAGAAATTTGATCATAGCTGACTTTGGATGTCAAAACAAGTCGTTTGGCTGACTCCAGCAATATATTTTTTTTCTCTGCGGGAGTTAGCTTTATTTGTTTGAAACTTTTATGCACATGAGATTGGAGAGACTTTATCCTTAGTAATTTGAGCTGGCTTTTTTCAAATAAAGGAAACGCTAAAAGCTTAAAGATGCGGTTATAGCGTCTTCTAACAATTTTGGTAATTGAATGCGACATTGTTAATGTTTTATACTCAACTGAATCATCTGGATAGCCTATAGATTCACTATGGAATGACGGAGTATCATATCGATTTGGTGGAGGACTATAACTCTGCTTATAAGGAGTTCCTTCGCTGTAACGCCCAGAGTCCTCTGTCTCCATTTGGGCTTCTGGTGTTGACCTGTGGCTAGGCAAGCGAAGTTTTTTGATCACAGGAGTTGAGGCTTCATGCTCAGTTTCTTCCAACTCTTGTGAAGCTTTTTGGGTGCAATCAACTGCGAGGTCTAAATTTTCTGGCTTTGATAAAGTTGACATAAAAGGATAGGCTTCATTTGTACAAGGCTGAGATTTTTGGCGTCTATATCCTGCCATTCGGTTATTTTATTAGAAAATTTTTGAAGGGATTTAATTGAGATGCAAAATTAATTTGAATTTGGAGGACACAAGACAGTAATTAAATACTGTGTAAAGAATTCCATTATAAAAAATGAAATTCTGTAAAGTGATAAATTTAAGGAAATATAATATATGGATTTTTTATGATAGCTTTCAGAATTTTTATCATTTAATCAAATACATTATTCACCTCATTATTCACTTTTATAAATATCTTTAAGGTAAGATAATAAGAAATCACTTGTGAAATTCTGAACTAAAAATATATAATGACGCTTTATTTATATCAGATAAATTAACTATCTTGAAACTTATATAAAAAATCATGCAGACTTTTTAATAAATTATTGGAAATCTATTCGAAACTAATTTTTTACATTTAATGCATTGAAGTGAATTCTTGACTATATATTGAGGAATGTTGAAAATGCTTTATTAAACTTGTAATGATGTAATATTTTAAAAGATACATTTATTAAGGAACTTTTTTTGTTCTATTAACACTATTCAAGAGTTTATAAAACTAATATAAAATGGATCTGTTGAAATCACTTTTATCTTGCCTTGTTCCTTATAAAATTATTGATAGAAGTAATTCGGGCAAATTTTCAACACATGTCTTGGTAGGCGATACTGAACCGAATTCAATTGGCTCGCATTTTCAAAGCGAAATTGCAAAACATAAAAAAGATGACAGCTTTGACAGAAAAATGTATAAGCCTCTAGTTGATACAGTTGAAAAATACTGACTTTTAGATTTGGATAATTTGCCTCAAGAAGATATTGAAGAAATTGCAAGAGAGCTATTTAAGCACCTAACTGTTATAGCAAATCGAGACATAGAGGATGAACTATTTGTTAGAGAAATCGGGCTCGTAAAGCAATACTTATATCTTAAATGTTACAAACTTCGCAAAGCTCTTAAGGAAATAATTTTATGAGTTTATTATTTATATATTTCGTAATATTTTTTATATGCCAGCAAATAATCAAATTTTATGCTCATTTTTATAAATATTTTTATGGAAAAATAGCAAATAGATTGTTGTAAAATAATTAAGTTATAAATCTATAATTAATGATTATTAATATCAATCAGCTCTTGATTTCATCAAAAAATGATTTGCCTTTATAATAAATTCTTATTAAAAATTAACTTGACAGTTCATTAAAGTGAACTCTTGTTAATAATTGAAAAAGCTTATTTAAGGCAGCTTTTAAAACAATAAATTAGCTACCTAATCATTTTTTGATTCTATTATGCTTTTCTGGAGAATAATAAAACTAAAAGAAAATGGATCTTCTGGATTACTTTTGTCGTGCTTTACACCTTATAAAACTACTTATAAAAAGAATGCAAATCTTAGCATGCCTTGATAGGAAACACTCAAAAGAATTCAAGTAGTTCTCTTTTTCAAAGCCAATAGCTTCTAGTCTCATAACTTGCACTCAAACACGATTCTAAATTGATTTTGCATCTTTTGTGTTTAAATAATTACATAACTTCCTTTTTAAAAATTTACCAAAGAAATATTTATAAAATGAAAATCAGCAGAATAGTTGATAAAAAAATAGATCGAAGCCAAGTTGAATCACATTATCAGTGGCAGATTTATGGATCATATATGCAGCGAATTGATCTTTCCTCATATACGATTGATATTTCTCGAAAAAAGCCAATTGATTTTCCATTTGTAATGAAATCCTCTCAGCCTTGCCAAATAATAAAATTTTTGGGTATATATCTGACAATGATAATCATGGCCAATACTTATTCATGTCTGATGAAAAATTTTCAAATATCAAGACAATACATACCTTAATAATAACTACTTTTACTCGTGAGTATCTAGTTTCTTGCTTTTATGATGACTCAATTTTTACTATCGAAAAAGATTGTGAGTCTATTTATGCTGGGTATTGCCATCCAATTATAAGAAGATATTTAATTTCTCAAGACAAATGAGTCAGTTTGCCACTATTGCGTATCCGATCACCAATTTCATGCATAGGATTTAAACAAAAAATTATTATAACTGGATATACACCTGGAATATGAATATATGATATCATTTTAAACTCTTATAGCCAGCATCTTCCAATAGAAAAATATGAAAAATATTACGAGCAAATGCTATTTAAGCATGAGGGGAAGCTTTATTTATTGATTCTTTCAAGTTTAAATGATATTTACTGCACTGATGATCCTTTATCAGAGTGAATTTATGTGTGTAAATTAAATTGATGGCCAATATGAAAATGTTCATTTAATTGTGGTATGTATTACGAAGGATCAGGCTATTATCTTAGTGATAAATCTTTATTTAAATTTGATCTTAACAAGTTTAATATAGATCAAATTGATATCTATAAGCCTTGAATTTCAATTGAAGATAATGATGTTAAAGATCAAGAATTAGAGTTTCCTTGTTTTCATTTCTTTGCAAATAAATAGAATATGAGTCAATCAGGCTTATTTTTGTATATCGATTATAAATAAAATCATCAGAATAACACTGATTAAGAACCTTAAACATTTTCATATCAAATATCATCACAATTGACTTAGTTTTGAAGTACTTTTAATCTGTCAAAAATATTGCAGTAATTTTAATTGTTTACTAATATCATTTTTATATCAAATAAAGATTAAATATAAAATAATATAATGAATCTCCTATTGCGTTTAAATTTAATTTAATTGTAGCAATGAACTTGGCATAGCAAAATAAAATTAAAAATTTTAAATTACTGAGGTGGAGTTATTATGAAACCAATGAAATTATTGAATTCAATGAAGTGAAAGGAAATTAGCAACAGCAAACGTCGATTGAAGCAAAGGTTGAACTTTGATGAAAGAAGAAAAGAACTGAAGGGCAAAAAATGTGCAAAATTAATAAAGCAGAATTTATTATAGATAAAATTTATTCGAAAGTTATAAAATGAAATTTTATAATATGGAAGCCAAATAAAAAAAATAGAAGTAAAAAATATGAAGAGCAAGAAGAAAACAGGAACTTTATTTTTAATATACAGCCTACAGATGATGAAAAGCGCTAAATATTTTTATGATAAGATAAAAAAGGAATACTTTGTGAAATTCTAAACAATAAATATCAATTCAATTTCTGTATTTTCATATGCGCAATAATTCTGTTTTATAAAAATCTTATTATGGCAAAGATATACCCCACTTACAATCTCTGCATTTGCTTTTGCTTAATCTTTATTTATAACAAATTCGCTATTACTAGCAATGATATTCTAATTGCATATCTTTTGTTTATTGTTTTGTAACTTGCACTGAACGCGATTGTGAACTGATTTGCATCATCTATGTTGAAATGATTAAATAACTTATTTTAAAAAATCGCAACAGAAATGTTTATAAATATGAAGATAAGCAGCATAGTTGATAAAAAAATTGATCAAAGCCAAATTGAATCTCAATACCATTGGCAGATACATGCATCAAAAATAAAAAGAGTCGATCTTTCATCATATACGATTGATCTTTTATGATCAAGCCATTATCATCATATTCCATTTGAAGTGGAAGTTTTCTTAGTCTTGCCAAACAATAAAATTTTTGGTCATATATATGAGAATAAGTATTATTATCGATATCTCCATTGCTTATTCATATCTGATGATAGATTTTTAAATATCAAGGAAATCCAATACTTTAATAGTAACTGTTTGATATGTGAACATGTATGTTCTTGTTTTTATGATGGCTCAATTTTTATGATTGAAACAGTCACTGAAATTTTGTATAAGATGCAATCTGATCCATATATAAAAAGATATTTTATTTATCAAGATAAGTGAGTCAACTTGCCAAATTTGCCATGTATTTCACCAGTTTCATGCATAGGGTTTAAGCAAAAAATTATTATAACTGGAAATACCCCTGAAATATGAATTTATGATATTGATTTGAACTCTTATAGCCAGCATTTTCCAATAGAAAAAGAAAATAAATATTTGCAATTGCTATTTAAAAATGAAGGGAAGCTTTATTCATTAACTCCTACAATTTTATGTGATATTTATTGCACTGATGATCCTTTATCAGAGTGAACTTTCGTGTGCTGTTTAAATCTTTGGCCATTAACAGAATATGATTTTAAACTTGGCATACACTATGAAGGGTCGACTTATTATTTTAGTGATGAGTGTTTATTTAAATTTAATCTTTCAAAGTTTGAAATAAAACCAATTGATAGCTTTAAGCCTATAACTTCACTCGAAAATGATTATGACGCTGAAGATAATGAATTAGAATTCCCCTATTTTGGTTTCTTTGTAGAATTATAATTAGCATACCATTATTAGCTTTGCTTATTAGTTAATATAATTAAAATCATCAGAATAACAATAATCATAAGGACTTTAATTTGAGAAGAATGTAATCGAGATGATAAGGAACGGCATGAACTTAAAGAAGAATATGAAGATTCAGTAATACTTTATTATTTTTATGAATTAAAAATGATTTTAAGATCAGTCAAGTTATTTTTGAGAAGTCATTCGTCAAAATAAAGAGCAATCTTTATAGCTACGTTTTGGTTGAAAAATGGTAAGTTGAAAGGCATATATTGTTGAATGTAGTAATTGAAAATATTTGAGATTCTTTTTGGGCCTTGAGTTTTACAGTAATTGGAGAATGCTAATAATGTTTCGTCATGGTGAAGTTGATAGCCTCTGAGGTTAAGACAAGCTCTTAAATTTTCAAAGAAATTTATATATCAATATAAAAGACCAAATTTTAGATTTTTCATATAAAAGAAATAATTATATATTCTAATACAAATTTTTAAATTTACTTTTAAATGAAAATGTCATCGCTAAAGAAACATTCAGTTTTACCAATTGTTTAATTATATATTGAAACATGAATATTCTTGTTTTTATGATGGCTCAATTTTTATCATTGAAACAGTCACTGAAATTATGTATAAGATGCAATCTGATCCATATATAAAAAGATATTTTATTTATCAAGATAAGTGAGTCAACTTGCCAAATTTGCCATGCATTTCACCAGTTTCATGCATTGGGTTTAAGCAAAAAATTATTATAACTGGAAATACCTCTGAAATATGAATTTATGATATTAATTTGAACTCTTATAGCCAACATTTTCCAATAGAAAAAGAAAATAAATATTTACAATTGCTATTTAAAAATGAAGGGAAGCTTTATTTATTAACTCGTACAATTTTATGTAATATTTATTGCACTGATGATCCTTTATCAGAGTGAACTTTTGTGTGCTGTTAAAATCTTTGGCCATTAACAGAATATGATTTTAAACTTGGCGGGCATTATGAAGGGTCGACTTAAGCCTATAGCTGCATTTGAAAATAATTATTACGCTGAAGATAATGAATTAGAATTCCCCTATTTTGATTTCTTTGAAGAATTATAATTATCATACCATTATTAGCTTTGCTTATTAGTTAATTATAATTAAAATCATCAGAATAACAATAATCATAACTCTCATTCTATACTTTGAGTGAAATTTTCCTTTTCATTTGCTTCCTTATTTCTTCTTCAACTTCTTCTTCAGCATCCCCTTCAATTCTTTTCTTGCTTATTGATTTTGCGCAAATCTCAGTTGAAAAGAGATGTATTGATTTTGTGATCGGGATCAACGCTTAGAAAATGTTGAGACCATACAAAGTACTTATTCATATCTGATGAAAGCTTTATAAATATCAAGACAATACAAACCTTATTAATAACTACTTTTACACGTGAGTATATTGATTGCTGCTTTTATGACGATTCAATTTTTACTATTGAAAGAG
>CATKHM010001193.1:0-10773 GCA_949751825.1 Blepharisma undulans | reverse complement strand
TGAATTTTCCTATGCCATTTGATAAATCCAAGCAGACTTGAAATAAAACATTTCTCTGCACAGATGTTTGCAATGGCCCATTTTTATTATTATAATTCACAAATTTTTATTGAATTTCTGGATAAAGCATTAATGTAAATTAATTATTTTAAATTATAAATAATTGATTAAATATTGTATTGATTCAAGAAATTTATTCAATTGAAGAAAAATCATTTATACCCTCTTATAATTATTTAAAGCAAACATAATTAACTTTATAGGTCTAATAAATTTTGCTTCTACTCTTAAGTGGAATTTAATGTATTTTATTGAAGATATTGCCTGGAAATCGGCTGCGCTTTGTACCACAATAAATTAGAAAAGTTTTCGACACCCCAACATGAGATAGATAAATCCCCATCAAAGTATCCAGCAATAGTCCAATTAAGCATTTCATATGAATTAAATGGTCCTTGTATTTCATTCGAAGAATCCTTATAAAATCATACACTTTCAAACGCTTTTGAATTTTCAATAGGCTCCATTTGGCCATTTCTATTTTCTGAGCTGTTCTCATGAATAACTTTAGCGAAAGGATTTCCTTCCTTAACCTTTTTCTCGAGCAAATCTTTTGGATACACTATAATAGACGATGCAGGGACTTGGAAATTTACTTCTATTAAGTTAGCCATGCGATTGTCATGAAAAACCAATTCATCTACTTGGTTTTCAAGCTTATTTTCATTGCTTTTTGTATTGGGTTCTTTATACTGATTAAACATATCATCTATATTGATTTTTTGGCCTACCAGTGTGGGCTTTTTTGATTTTTTGCCTTTAGCTGTTTCTTTGCGTTGTTGAGTTCTTGCATTTTTATTTGTGTTTGGGTTGTTTTGTGGAGCAACACTTGAGTTTTTTCTTTCTTTCGAAACACGCCTTTCAGGAATGGTTTCAGTCAGAACTTCTCCTGTGGGTTTTAATATAGGTGGATTGCATTCTTGAGTAGTGACAGTATCTAAACTTTTTACCTCTTCAAACTTTGGAGGATCAGAAATTTGAAAACAATTAAGGATTGTATCGCGAGTGTATTTTATTGGTAACCTTTTCTTTGGCTTTTTTTTCTTTTTGGGTTTGGTTTTGGGCACTGTCTTGAGAGGTTGGATGTCAGACATTTATGTTGTCTTATGATATAAGAAAAGTGAAAAATTTGAAGATAAATTTATAATTGGGATTACATTTGAGTTTGTTTGATAGCCATCTAGCTGGCCAGGAACCGAAGAATTAAATATGAAATAATTCATACATAGTTAATGAGAAATGCAAATACTGAAAATTGTTTCTTACAGATAAAATAATATTCAAAAATCATCATTATGGATTAAATAAATCAACTTAAAATAGAAGCAATAATTATAATAGTTCTCAAGCCTAAATTATTGATATCAGATAATAGCTTCAAATTTCTGAATAAAAATTATTTTTACTATGCTTATTTTTTCAAAAATCCTGACTTGTTTAAATATCTATAATAATACCTCAAAATATAAATTGATGGAAGATCATTATTATGAGTGGCTTTTATCTACTTTGCACGAGAAAAAAGCTTCAATTCGCATCCTCGAAACAGGAATCTGTCGAGGAGACAAGCTAAAAGCTTGATACGCAAATGACGAAGCTGGAAAAATAATAGAGAAATCAACAAAAAATCTCAATACACGATTTATGCTGACCAATTTTCTGAACAGACGAGCTCCAATCCTTTATGAATACGAGCCTGATAAAGTGATAGTCTATCTTTATCATACTCGAGGGCGTAAAGTTCTGACAGCAAGAGACATCGTGGATCTTTCAAAAAATCAGCTTCACGGTTTACAAGTAAGAAGCATTCATATGGCATTATTGGAAACATATTCAAGGAATATTCTTAAAGTAAAAGTCTGGCAAGAATCAGGAGAACTTCGAAGTGAAATTATGATAGGAAAATTCTATAAAGAAGGTGGACGACCAGTCAAAGATATGGCGATAATTGAAAAAACTGAAGCATTCACGATATTTTTAGCTGAATTTATTTATCAAGTAAACAATGAATTGATACAGAAGCTTCAATACGACCTAGAAATTGATGGAAGTGGGCATTTGTATTTGATTAGGGTCAATATGATGGAATATGTCAAACAAAGCTTAAAAAAAGAAACTGTCATCATGTTCGAAATGCCCAGGCAGTCACAAAGAAAAGTCACATTGAGATATACTGAGTCTGTTTCTGATGATGAAGAAGATGATAAAATCGGTATGAATTTAATGCCAATTCCTTCATATAAATCATTTAAAAAACAAAAAGAAGCAGCAAAGCTTAAGCTTGATTTAAATCACCCACAAAAAGAGCATAGTCCTCTCTTTGTAGATATGATGGCCAAAACATTTGAAAAAATAAGGCTTAATGGGATTATTAAAGAAAAAATTGATATAAAAAGAAAGCTGCTGGAAACACATACGAATAATAAAGTTCCTCCTCTTGATTTAAACTTTATCAAAAAAATACGCAAAGAAACCAAGAAAATTAAAACTTTGAGAGATTTAATTAATACTTTAGGTGCTGAAAGATTAGAAAAAAAGACAAAAGAGTTCGAAGAAATCAATGAAATGCATGAAACCAGCATGAATCAGCAACTCTCGTTTTCTCCTTTACCAACTTCAAAAATAATAACTCCAAAACCATCTGATTTAGAGCTAACTACTGCATTAGCTTCACAAGCTTATTTAACAGAAAGAATGCATTCACTCCAAGAACCAATTCCTTCATTCAGCTTATACAAAAAAGGACTAAAAACAAACCGATTGCTTCAGCTTTATATTGAAGAAAAGGACATGCTTTATTCTCATAAGTACTCCAGCACGCCTTTTCAAAGAGTTTCAAGCTTTTCTCGATCCTCAAAAAGGATAGGACTAAATTCCCCCTTGACAGCTAGATCAGCACGCAGGAATTTTGAATTTTAATGTAAATTAATTTCACAATAAATATGATCATAAAGTTTGCCTTGCTATTTTTAGCGTACTTTGGGTCATGTGACGATGATTTTGATATTCCTGAGTTTGGATCATCATTGAAAGCGTCTTATAAGCTTATGCATTCTTATGATGGAAAAAACTGGGAAGAAAGAGGTGTAATTACTATCACTTCACATGGAGACAAAAGAAGAAAGCCACAGATCTCCATCAAAAATCATAGCTTTAAGAAAGAAAAACTGGATCTTGATGGGCTATATTATGTAGGAGTTTATAAAGATGAAGAATCAAAGCTTCTTATTCAATCTGCGGTAAGAACTTGCAATCTTATTGCTGCTGATTTGCTTGATAGCATTTCTATTTATTTAGATTTAGAAAAAGGACAGATTTTGGCTGTAAATTATCAGGCATCGTTGGCTGGATGTGCACATACGACGTCTGCAGCTTTTCCACAGACCACAATGGAAGCAGGAATGGTTAAAGAAGCTTTGAAGCCAATTTATACACTTCCAAAGGTGGAAGATCCTCAAGAACAACAGTCATTTTTCAGAAAATATTGGTGGGTATTTTTGATAGGAGCCTTTATTATGATGAATTCGGCAGGCGCACAACCGCCTCAAGGCCAAGGACAAGCTCAAAGTTAAAATTAGTTTTATTAGCAAAAATAAACGATAAGATATTATTTGATTGCTCTTAATTTTCTCAAAAATAGTATATTTTTCATAGATTTTTGTTTTAAGTAAGGGGAAATAAGAAGTTTTATTAAACATTGTAAAAATAATTCATTCAAATTTTCCCACATATTTTATGATTAAAATCAAGATTATAAGAATATCAATATTTTTGCATTAGATCTATTTTAGAGTCATAACTATATCCCACAGTTAATAAATAAATAGCACAAGTCATTTTAAGCTTTCTATTATTTTAGCTTTACTACTTGTGCTGCTGCATTTTCGTATCAAAACCTAGATCTTTCCAATAAATTTAGCTAATTCTTTCCAAATCTTCAAATTTCATCATTTATGTAAGCTTTCTTTATTGCCTGCTCTTATAATCACTTCCTTAACACATATCCAGCTTTTTTGGCCACTTTCCAAAGAAGAGAGGTGTAAAATGGCAGATAGCCATAATAAATATTGAGAGCTTAAGTATGCAACCTCAAAGCACTGAAACACAAATCTACGTCGGCGATTTACACCCAGAAGTCACCGAATCGGAGCTTTACCAACTCGCCTCTCTCTCAGGCAAGGTTGTATACATCAGAGTTCTCAGAAATTTACAAACCAAAGCTGCTCTTGGATTTGCCTTTATTCAATTTGCTGATATTGCTAGCACTATTCGTGCCCAAGAAGAAATGAATGGTACTAGTGTCAGAGGCAAACACATCAGAGTAATGAAGTATTCCCGAGAGCGCGATCCTGAAGCCAATATTTTTGTCAAGAATTTCAATGAGGATGTCACAACCAAAACACTTGAACATCATTTCAGAAAATTCGGACCAATTCTTTCAAGCAAAATTTGCTATGATGACACTGGAAAATCAAAAAGATTTGGCTTCGTTCAGTTCGAAAAAAAAGAAGCTGCGCAGGCTGCTGTACAAGCTGCAAATGGCAGCGATTGGAATGGAGCTACTGTGCAAGTAGAAAAATACGTCCCGATAGGAAAAAGAACATATCTCAGTTCACAAAACTTGTATGTCAGAGGTTTTGGAGCTGAAATGACTAATGAAAAATTAAAAGAAAAATTTTCGCAATTCGGAGAAGTCACATCCCTAGCTCTTATTAAATCCCCAGGCGCCAATGGTTCTGAAAAGTACTATGGCTTTGTATGCTTCAATAATGCAGAAAATGCCAAAAAAGCAGAAGCATTGCATGGAGTCCAAGACGATGGCTTTACTTGGTACGTTGTCCCACACATGAAAAGAGGTGCAAGACTGGCTTGGCTCAGAAGCGAATATCTAAAGAAACAAGAAGACTGGAAGAGAAGAAATATAATAATCAGAAACCTTCCTTTGTCTATTGATGAAGAAAAGCTCAGAAAACTTTGCCAAGACTTCGGAACCATCGAGTCCATTAAAATTCCAAAAGTAAAAAACATCAAATACGAAAATGAAGCCCCAATCGAAGAAGTCACAAATAAAGGAATTGGACTGGTTTGCTTCAAAACTCCAGCAGAATCAGCAAAAGCTATTCAAGTATTGAGAACAAAAACAGTTGAAGAGAAAAAACTACTTGTATTCCCTTGGAAACCAAGAGAAGAAATTGCTAAAATAGTGAACATGAACAGAATGAAGAAAATTTATTCACAGATGTGGGAATTCGGAATGATGAACCCAATGATGATGGGAAGAGGAGGGCATATGAAGCCAATGGACAGAGGACAAATGCATCCAGCAGCAAGAGGAAGAGGACAAAGACCTATAGTGCAAGGAATTCCACAGCCAAATTTGATACCGCCTGTTATGGTGTCGAGTCAGAGGCCAATGCCAATGGCACTCCCTATTTCTTTTAACTATCAGGCTTATGAAGCTGCCCAGCCTGAAATAAAGAAGCGTATGTTAGGAGAAGCTTTATATCCTCAGGTACTTACAAATTCTAACCAAAAAGTTGCAGGAAAAATAACAGGAATGCTGCTTGAGATGGATAATGTTGAATTATTAGGACTTTTATCCAATCCTCTTGGCCTCAAAGGCAAAGTTGTAGAAGCAATCGAAGTCCTGAAAAAGGCTTGGGAAAATGACTCTGAAAGCTTGAAATTAATTGAGGGCATAGCTTAACTTCTTTTAGGTAAAATCTCTATTAATTCTTTATATAGTCTGCTCTGTGATAAGTGAAACACGCTTCCCAGACGACTCTGACCATTCTCTCAAAGAATCCAAAAGAAATTGGGGCTGCACTCTGTTTTCTGCAAGAACTCGGCACTTTTGTTCAGCAACATTGCAATCAATGCTTTTGACTCCATCAACCTTTTCTACAATGCGTCTGATATTTCTTGAACACCCTTCGCATGACATCTGTGCAGCAATCAAGATTTCTTTGACTTCAGGGTCCATATTGTTTATTAATTTCAGTAATTTGAAATGATGATTATTTATTTTTTCTAAAATTTATAATCTAGCAAACATTATTTTTATGCATCGATAATAGTCAACTACGTACAGTTTTCTGAATTAAAACGGCTGCCTTTTTCTGATATTTGAAGTGTTTTCTTGCCAGCATTCCTCTTATGGCTCTTTGGAGTGTTTTCGCAGCTTGCCGTATATCGTGAAATTGTTTTCTGAAAAGCCAAGTTCTCACATGTCTTTGTATTAACTGAACTCTGCTCTCAATATCAACTGGGGAGTTTTGGAAATCGCTTAAAATTCTGGATAATGCAGAAAAAAGGCCATTTGCTTTATCATCTTCAGGATTTTCAATTATCGCTCCTAACTGAAGTAAAGCAAGAATACTTTCTTTATTATTCTTATAAGCAGCAATTTTTAAAGGCGTTTTTCCATCGCTTGATTTTTTATTTAAATCAGCTTTTCCATTTCCAACCAATCTTATGCATTTACTGTAATTTAACGCTGCCAAATAATGGAGAATCCCTCTTCCTTTGTAATTAAAATTGAAAAATCCATCCTTTTCCATGATATTAGCAAATTCTGACAAGAAAAAGTCTTCATCAAACCCATTTTCCAGCTCAGGCTCAATCGGCAAGCTATATTCTTCACCTAAATTCATGGCAAGTTCTCTGGACAAGTCTTGAGTTGACTGATTTCACCAATCTTTCACCCTTACCGCTTGAACAGTTATATGTATTTCTTTAAATTCAAATTCTTTTCTCAAGCTGGTTAATTCTTTGTTATCATATAATAAATACAAATCCACAATTCCTGGGTCATGCACAGGTGTATAACACCTTAACACCCCCAGCTGTACACTTTCTACATGGACTTTTACATCCCCAAAGGCACACAGCAATAAATGTGGTTGAGGAACCATTATTGCTGGCTCTATACAAATAAGTATTTTAGACCCGCCAGTTACATCAGCTCACTCAGGGGAGAAATCTATAATAGAAACACAAGGGATTTCTGACATATCTAAGTGTTTAAGGACTTCTTCTATTTTTTTAATTTGTTCAGTTGGCTCTACATTCATTAATGATGAAGCGTCAGAGCTAATTGAAGAAATATTTGAGCTCTCTTCGTCAAGTGCCCAATCTGAGTTTGCTTCGTCCAAATAGTGAACTAACACGATATCGGGCTCTTTAAGGAGCCAATAAGCACGCCGATGGAACTTAATAGGAGTTACAGATAACCCACAAGTATTGCACACACCATATGCTGGCATTTTGCATTTGCTGCACATTCCAGAGCCATGTACGTATGCACATTGGATTGTGTCAACTTCGTCTGCGTATCTTTCACGGTCTTCTCTGGTCCCGTTACCACTTTTTCTGGATATATAACTGTGGCCGTCTTGCTTCCAGCGTTTAAATTTGGACTTTCGAACGAAGAAAAGGTCTCCGTTAGAAGGAAGAGTGGTAAATTGAGTGATTTCGGGGATGTTTATTTCACCAAATCTTCGGAGAATTGAAAAGACTTCTGACGGTTTTAGCCATCTCCATTTGCAGATCTGAAAAAGGTTTTCTTGTTCCATCTTATATGATTTATGTGTTTTTTAATTCCAATAAACTGATTAAGTGAATTTGATATGGCTAGTTAGAATTAGTTTACTAGATGCAATATAAAAGATATCATTGGCAGATATCTTTCTGACTATTATAAAAATTATATATATATATGAATAAAATGTTAAATTCTAATAAATATTAGGTTATAGTGTTGCAATATTATAATTTTTAAGATATTATTGATAGTTAAACTTTATTTTAATAACTTCAATATAAATTTACTTTTGGTAGCGGAGCATTTATTTTCTTATCAAGAATACATTAATTATGGAATTTTATTAGGAAAGCATTAGTTATAATTAATGGAGAATCCAAATCTCAAAAAGGAGCTTACCAAAGTTCTCAGTGAATTTGAAAAAGCAAGGGAATGGGAATGGGATGATCTCCGAAAATGGCTCAAGAAAGTAAAAAAGCTTTTAGAAAAATATCCAAATGCTCAGATTCCTGATAAGTATACTCTCGCCAAGCGTTTATCTCAATGCTTAAACCCAGGTCTCCCACCTGGTCTTCATTATGTTACTATAACCATCTATCAAACCCTTCTTAATGGTCGGGACGATATGGACGACTTAGCAATCTACTCAGGAGGCATTTTGCCTTATTTCCAATACGCATCTTTAGAAAACAAAGAAAATGTTTTAAATCTCATCAGCTATTACTTTGTAGAAAAAGGCTCAAAAATCAGCTTTGCACTGCCAGGCATTGTAACAGCAATTCTCCCTGGACTCGATGAAGAAGAAAGTAATCCAGAAATCGAGCAAAGGACTATGGAAATTTTTGACAGGTTTGCAGTGCTTGATAAAATTGGGCTTTTTGGAGCTATGTGGCAAGCTTTATTAAGAAGTCCTAGAGTTAGAAGACCGGCTTTGTTATATTTATCAAGAAGAGTGCCAAGGACAGAAGATTTAGGCTTAGAAGACTACTTGCCTCAGAAAAATTTGTTAGTGAACTCTTTGATTGCTGCTATAAATGATGAGCATACTGTCGTTCAACGAGCAGCACTTGAGCTGTTGCTTTCTCATTTTCCTGTGAACATATCAGAAGAAATATTAAATACCCATGAAAAAACGGTTTTATTGGAAGCAGTGCTTAAGCTGCTGAGACAGCAAGATATGTTTATCAATAAATTAATTTGGCTGTGGTGCTTCCAGACTGATGAAAGCCCTACAGAAGATATTCTTGAAGAAATCAAAGAGTATTTGGTTGAAGCGCTTAAAAGCATTTTTGGTATACATCCAACGACTAAGGAAGAAAGCTTATTGCCAATGAAAATTTTGGAACCACTTTTAGGGCATCATGCGCTTGCACCTTATTTGTTGAGGGAAATTACTGTCACGATGTTAACTTATGTGGAAAATTATAAAGATGATAAAGACTATGGCGGAGAAATTTTGGAGGAGTGTTTGAGATTGTTGAGAAATGATCAGTGTGTGGAAAATGGGCTTTTGATTTGGGATGCATTGAATTATTCTCTTGATGAGCATTTGCATGGAGATGCTTTGAAAGCTATTGAAGTAATTAAATTTTGCTTAAAGTCATTTCCAATAGAAGTGTATGAAGTCACCCACATCAGACCTTTGCTTGAAAATCTATTGACAAACATGCATAACCTCTCCCAGCAGTCTTTAAGTTCAGCTCTGGACTTAGCCAACGCCATGGTTCAAAGACTCCATAACTGCGGTTCCTTGGATATTCAAGACTCAATTTACTGTTTTCACCGTTTCTTTGTGCAGCTTTGCAAAGAATCCAGCAGCTCCATTGAAGATCTGAGACTTGCTTCTTCATTAACAATTTACCTCAGTAGATATTCTCCAAAAACCCACGATTTAGAATGAAAACAATGCTTTTTAGACTGTATGGACAATAAATCCAATATAGATGTTGCACTGATTGGAATTGACTGTATTTTAAAGCTAATTAAAGTAGAGGAAAACTCATATATACAAGGAATTGAAAACGAAAGAAATGAAAATCTATGTGAAAGCGTCATGAAAAGGCTATGAAAACTTCTTGATAAGCCAGATTACAAAGCAAAAGCAGTAGAATTGATTTTAATGCTTTATCAAGCTGATCGATCTATTTTTTATAATACAATATCCAGAAAACTATTAGGAAATGGCAGAGAAGACGAAAGTTTCAGCACTTTGGACACAAGCAGGTGCTTTAAAGAAGCAGAAGATTGGAGTAATTCTCAAGAAAAAGTTGTCAAAAAACTAGTCAAAAATATCAATAGATTTACTGTATTTTGGAATACAGCCAGTACTGTGTCATCTGGAGCCCTTGTAGAGCTTCTTTATAATGGTGATGGAATTTTCTATATGCTTGACCATCTAGATCACCACTCTCCAGAAATCAGAGACAATGTAAGAAAATGGTTAATTGACTCTCTTTCTCAATTTTCTTGTGTTTTAGACCCTATTTTTGTCATTTTAATGCAGCCAGATTCCTTGAGAAGAAAACAAAATGGCTTTTATGTTATTGACAAATATGATGATGCAAGAATTCTTGATGCATTTAAGAAGCTCAGAAGATTGATAAGAAATGGTGGTGAAATAATTTTCACCAAAACAGAATCATTACTATTAACACCTAGAATTGAAGAATTGCTGATTCAAGGCGAAAAGGCAGCTTCAGAGCCTTATGAAGATGAACCAAAAACTTATTTAGAATTGATGGTAGAAGTTGCTTTAAGATTTATCATGACTGATACTTATTCAGATGAAGATTTCGTCATCAGAAACCAAACAGTTCAAGCTGCTGCTTGTGAATTCTTGGATTTAATTTTATCACAAAAAAATACTGATCTTGCATATAGGGCTGTCTATAGAATTTTAGCTTGCATCAATAAAAGCATTGATAAAGATGACTGCGTCATGCAACTGTTATTGCTGAACGTAATACAAGTAATTTTCTTTAGCTGCAAGCTTGAAACGAACTATAAAGAATGCATTGACCTCTTGAGATCAAAACAGTTTGGCGAAGTCTATCTCAAAGCACTCCATACAAATGATTCCTATGTAAGATCTCATTGGATTTCTTTTATTACGAATTCTCTTCCTATTTTTACAAGAATTGATAACGAAAAAATGATGGAATACATAGAAG
>CATKHM010001192.1:0-10783 GCA_949751825.1 Blepharisma undulans | reverse complement strand
GTTGTATATAAGCTTAGCAAAAAAGGCACTGCTTGCACCAAGTCAGAACAAACCCATTTATAAATTAGAAATTATATATGAAGGATTGGATAATTTTTTGATGAAGAAAGCAAAAGAAAATTAAAAATATTTTATTACTCTAAAATAGTAAAATTAAATAAAACCATTAGATAGTTATGCTTTGATTCTGATGAATAAAATTTCTCTGAAAAATACTTTAAAAACTTAATTTTCTTAAATTAAATAAATTGAATATCATGGTGCTGATTATACAAAAAATTAAAATATTACACAAGGACACTTTAGGCAAGGATACTGGGAAATGCTATCATATCTACTTGAACTACTAGACTTATCTAAAGGAATATCTTTTATGCTACTAAAGGACGTTTGCTCACTATATAGTGTAAGATCATTTTCATAGCAACTCGAATTATCGATGTTTTGGCTTTCTCGGGCTCCTATTGATAGGATCCCACTGCTTCCTAAGCTTATACGACTTTGCTCGGTCATATTTTTTATTTGAGTAAAAAAATAGAATTCTATATTAGCCGTTCCTATTATCAGTAGAATTTCTATATTAAAAGAAAATCTATTTAATTGTAAACTGCATATCAAAATTTATTATAAAAAATATAATTCTTGGCCTATTTTATAATTCAATCAATTGCTTGCATAACATATATGAATATTCAAAAACTTTCATAATTTTATTCTATTAATTATAAAAAGAATTCTTCAATGCTTTATTGGTTCCTTCTCTTTCAATTTCAATAAATCATTTATGACATGCTTGCCTGGTTTTTAATGTTTTGTTTAGTTTTGCTGAGAATGTTCATTTCTTGGCAATTTATCACTACTTATTTCCCTTCAAGTATTTTTGATTTTATTTTTCTTAAAACAATCTTTTTTTAGTTACAATTTGTAAACAATTTTTCAACATAAATTAAATAGGATTATGGACTTGCTCAGATCACTTGTATCAGGCAAAAAGAAAAGACTAAAGGAAAAAGGCTTCAATCTTGATATGACTTACATCACTCCAAGGATTCTCGCAATGTCAATTCCAGGAGAAGGCGTTCATAAACTTTATCGAAATTCTCTCACTTCTGTTTCCAAATACCTCAATGAAAGGCATGGAGGTAAATATAGAATACTGAATTTAAGTGGAATTTCTTATGATTACTCAAAGTTTGATGATAGTGTTAAAGAGTTTGCTTGACTTGATCATTATCCACCTCCAATTGAGCTTTTATTTAAAGCTTGCAGAGATATTCATACATGATTAAGCTTCAACATAAATAACGTAGTAGTTATTCACTGTAAAGCTGGGAAAGGAAGGACTGGAACATTAATTTGTTGCTATTTAATATTTTCTGGAAGATTTCCAGACCCAAATCAAGCTTTGATATATTATAAGAGAAAAAGATTTACAAGTGGAGGTGGGGTGACGCATCCTTCTCAACAACGATATATTCATTATTTCGCTAAAATTTTTAAAGGGGAAATAAGAAGTCCTTTAGTCACTCGATTAACCAGGGTTCAAATCAAAACTGCTCCACATTTTAATGGGAACTCTTCAAGGCCTTATATTGAAATCTACCAAAAGCATGGATTGATTTATATAAATAAAGAAGAAAATAGAGTTAACCAAATTATTCTTCAAGACTCATGAGAAAATATCGAAATCCATGATCTTGCAGTCATTAACAATGGCTTATGCCTGCAAGGAGATGTTCTTTGCAAATTAATGCACTGAAGTTTATGAGGGTCCTACAAAATATGCCGACTCTCCTTCAACACTGCTTTTATACCAACTGATGAAGCGTTAATATTCAAAAAAATAGACCTCGATCCTGACATTTTTGTGAAAAGCACTAAAGTCAGTGATGACTTTGAAGTAATTTTTACCTTTCAAAAGCTTTGTCAATGCACTTCTGACATGGATCTAAGCGATAGATGCATAGATTGTCAAGAAGTGATGATTGATGAAGAAAAAGAAAAATGAGAAACAATTAGAAGCATTCTGAACGAACGGGAAGCAGCAGACCCAGCATACCTGCTATTTGGAGGTCGGCATGCCGATGATGTAGATAATATAGTAATGAATAATAATGAATCAGTTGAGTAATAAGCTTTAATAGTAAAATGTAAGATTTTTAATAATATGAGCTCATCTGACAGTGACGCAGAAGAAAGCAAGGACACAATAATCCCACTCAGCAAGACTTATTCAATATTGCAAGACGGTCAATCTCTTGAGCCATTGCTTTGGCAGCAGTTTTATGACAGATTGGAATGATTTGGTGACATCCCAATTGTAAGTTCAGGAACTTCAGGCTCAGTTATAGTAGCTCTTCATGGAGCAGGAGGATCCTCAATGACATTTGCTCTAATTGCCAAACTTCTGCGTGAAAATTTTCACTTTTATTCTTTTGATTTTTGCTGTCATGGAATAAGTCGGAAAACCGACGAAGAGCAATTAGATGTAGATTCATTGAAGAATGAAGCTTTATCTGTACTTAATTTTATCCAAGGACAAAATCCTGATTCAAAAATTGTAATAATCGGGCACAGTATGGGTGGAGCCATTGCTTCCAAAGTAGCGCTGGCATATCAAGCTCAAGGATGCAGAGTTTCAGGGCTAATTATTGTTGATATGGTCGAGGGAAGAGCTTTTGAAGCATTTTCAAATAATGAAGCTAGGATTAATGGAATGCCTAAATCATTTGAGTTGATAAAAGATGCTATTTTATGGTCGTTGGAATCTCAAACTTTGAAAAATGTTGAAAGTGCAAGAATATCAATTCCTTCACAATTGCATGAATATGATGGAAAATGAGAATGGAAAGTTGATCTTGGGAAAACAAGGAAATTTTGAGAAGGATGATTCAGCGGGATGAATGGAGCTTGTTTAGCAGTTGATGCGCCAAAATTGCTTATTATGAGTAATACTGATAGATTGGATGATCAAATGACTTATGCTTGGCATCAAGGAAAAATTAAGCACAGGATAATTAATTATACAGGTCATTGAATTCATGAAGACTCTCCTAGAAAATTTGTAGAGGAAATAGATAGATTTTTTTCAATGTTTAAGCTTAAATAGCTATTATTAACTTAATGCATTGCAAAATATAAATTCTCTTTAGGCGAAAAAAAAACCATCTTTGAATAATAATTTTTATTAAAAAAGATAACTTAGGATCATGACCATAAACAATTATTCGTAATGAATCGCAAGCTTAATCTAATAAATTAATATGCTGAAGAACTTGCAAAGTATCCCTTATCCCTTAGCAAGCAAAGACTGTTTTATCTAAGATGGAATTAATAATTCTTTTGTAAATTTTTATAAAATATGAAATAAATGATTTAAAATAAGCTACTACTTTAAAGCATAAGCTGAAAATGAATTTTTAGAAATTCAGCTCTCTGGATTGCATATAATTAGTATCAATCTTATATGCCAAAATAATTTATAAAATTAAATTTATAATAAGGTTTGCATTTCAAATATTTTTCAATAAGATTTGCTCACTCAAGAAGAAAATTCATTAAAAAAAAATTTATTAAATTACCCTGATTTTTTATTTTCCATCAGCTTAAAAGTGTGCTTGCCATTAAATACTTATATCTTTTTAGAAAAATTCATTTGCACCCAAAAAATCAATGTCCCTTAAATTTCAGTTAATAAATAATTCTTTTAAAATAAAAAGAAATAAAAAAGGAAACTAATAAAATCTCAATAAATTAACCATTTTTTTGAATTCGAGCCCAAAAAGAAAGATAATCACTCAAATATTTATGTCATAAATTTAAGCCTAAGCCGTTTTTCTCAATAAAAAATGGGCTGTGCTGTGAGTAAAAAGAAAATCAAGTCAGAAAGTATGCCAACCCTAATTGAGCATAACCCATCTCAAAGTCGCGTCTTTAAAAAAGAAGAATTAAAAATCGAAGCATCAAATTTTGTATGAAAAGGCAAAGGATCTATAAAGGACCACTATAAAATGGAAGAACAGCTTGGAAAAGGTGCATTTGGGTTTGTACGTTTAGCCACACACATTTCTACAGGGCAAAAGAGAGCAATTAAAACAATCCATAAAAGCTCTATAATAAACGATGACGCAGAGCGAAAAAAATTCATAAGTGAAATTGAAATTTTGCGAAGAGCAGACCATCCAAATATTGTAAAACTTTATGAGTTTTATGAAGATGAAGAGCACTACCATCTAGTTACTGAGTATGTGAAAGGTGGCGAGCTTTTCGAATACATTATCAAAAGTAAAATGCTTTCTGAAAAAATAGCAGCACACTTTATGAGTCAACTATTAAGTGCAGTTTTGTATTGTCATGCCAATAATATAGTTCATAGAGACCTTAAGCCTGAAAATTTGTTGTTGGAAACTCAAGCAAGTGACGCGAATTTAAAAGTAATAGACTTTGGGACTTCAGCGATTTTTGAGCCATGTAAAAATTTGACTCAAAAATATGGCACAGCTTATTATATTGCACCAGAAGTTTTAAGGAAAGATTATAATGAAAAGTGTGATATTTGAAGCTGCGGGGTAATTTTATATATATTATTAAGTGGTAAACCACCTTTTTATGGTCGAAATGATAGAGATATTATAAGAAGAGTTGAAAAAGGTGAATTCTCCATGAAAGGAAGTGAGTGAGATGTAATTTCTCCACAAGCCAAACTTTTAATCAGCAAAATGCTCGATTTTGATCCTCAGACAAGAATTTCCGCAAGTGAAGCAGTTCAGGACGAGTGGATTTGCAAATTTACTGATAAATCAGATCTTACAGAAATCCAAGAGCTTACATCATTAGATGTCCTAAAATCATTCCGAGCCGAAGAAAAGTTGCAATATGCAGTGCTTTCCTTTATTTCTTCTCAATTAGTAAGCAGAGAAGAATCAAAACAGCTTACTGAGATGTTTCGGTCTCTTGATATTAATGGGGATGGCAAAATAAGTAAAGACGAATTATTAGAAGCTTACTCAAAAACCCTTGGGAGATCAGCTGCAATTCACCAAGTTGAGCAAATCATGGCAAAAGTTGATGCAAATAATTCAGGATTTATAGATTATTCTGAATTTATGATGGCTGCAACTACGTTGGAAACTTTAATAAGCAAAGAGAATTTGAAGTCTGCTTTTACAGCTTTTGATGCAGATGGAAATGGAAAAATCAGTGCAAAAGAACTTAAAATGTTTTTAGGAGCTGATCTTGTGGTGAGTGATATGGTATGGAAAGATATGATAAGGGAAGTCGATTTAGATGGGGATGGAGAAGTGGATATCCAAGAATTTGAAAATATGATGATAAAACTTATCAAAAACTCTCCATTGTAGTTTTCTATACAAAAAGTATTTAATCAATTTTCTTTTTGTGATAAAATATCATCTGTCATCATAATTTATAAATTAATCATTTGTAATACAAAATTGTTTGAATTTTTTATATTAGAAAGAGACTGAATATTTACGATAAAAAAGTTCTTGATAATTGATGGGAGCATAACTATATTATCAAAATCAAAATCAAATGAAAAATTTTAAAAAAGTATTAAAAATTTCGTATAGATTATTATCGTTAAAATGGATTCGAAATTGTTGATTATTGAATTTCGAGAAGTTTATCTACCTTGGTCTTCAGATCCTATGAAGACGACTATAAGAGTTAATGTAAACGGAAAAGCCAACACCTTGATGTACCAAAATTCAATAGAAGTTCCATTATCTTCTTTTTCAAGAGATATTCAAATACATATTGTAATTCAAAGTGAAAATTTAGCATTAGGAAGTATGAGTTTTAGTTTGGGGCAACTATTTAAAGATAATTTTACCAAAGAAACAGAGCAGTTAATAAAGGTAGAAATACCTATTGAAATTGTTAGAATTAAGCTTCCCAAAGATACTAAGCAGGGGATTGCAAGAGTTAGGCTAGGAGCTATATTATATGATGCTAAATCAAAAGAAGCTGAAAATAAAAAAGTTGTCGAGAAAATTGTTCCACAATCAATAGAAAGGGATAATGCAGAAGTAAAGGATGCTGAAGATCAAAAAAATCAAGTGGAAGCTCTGCTTATTAAAAGTGCTTCCAGAGGTTATATATCCCGAAAATGGTTAAAAGAAGAAAAGAAAAAGGTTGAAGATTCCAATATCCTTATACAATCTGCAGCTCGTGGATACGTAGAAAGAAAAAGTATCACTGCTGAAGAGTCTCCAGGAGAAAGCTCCCCTAAAAGTCCAGTTTTATTACAGTCTGTGTTTCGGTCATATTTATCACGCAAAAAAACTCAGCCAAAAGATGAAGAAGAAGCTCAAGAAATAATAGACCAAAGCCCAGAACAAAATGTAGAGGAAGTAAAAGAAGTTAGAGAGTCTGAAGAAGTAAATGAACAAAACATTATAGAAAATATAGAAGATAAGGAAGAAAAAAGCCCTGTTTTAATCCAATCAGTTTGCCGTGGCTATTTACAGAGAAAAAATGCTCCACAAAGAGCAACTCCCGTTGTTGAAGATTTATGTATTAAAGCTGCAGCAAGAGGATATTTAATAAGAAAAAATCTGAGCCAGGCACAAAAGAAAAAGCCAAAACCGTCTTTATTGAACATAGATGGAAAAATAAAAGGAAATGACAATTCATATTTAGGACAAATAAAGCAGTCAGAATATTATTATAAATTTGCTTCAAATATTTTAGATAAATTGAGAGCTGAACTTGGGCCATCATTTGCAAGAATTCTTGAAGAGGCCACATCATTAGGCTCAAGAAGTCCTACCAAATCTCCAGTTCGAGGTGGCTCTCGAAGTGGTACTCGCTCACCTACAAAATCTCCTTACAAGCAAACTACAAAATCATCATTTTCATCATTTGCAGATGAAGAAGAAACCTATATAGAAATTCCCAGTAAGCGTGATGTTTTCCTAGAAAAAATCTCTGGAAAAAATCCTCAATCATTAGTTTTAACAATTATCGGCCTGATTGCAAAAAGAAATTTATTTGATATCCAAGCTTTTGAAACAACAACAATGAAAGATCTTTTAGAAGCCAAAGATAAAGCAATCGAGTTATTAGATAATTCAATGAAAGAAACCCATGAGCAAATAGCTGGAGAAGTAGAAGACTTAAATGAAATTGAAAAAGCTTTAAAAGATGATATTGATAAAATGCAAAAAGCAATTATTGTTCATAAGAAGAAGTCAGAAGAGTTAAATAATAAAAAGAATTTATTAAAGGTTGAGATTGAAAAGCTGAAAGAAAACAAAATCGAAGTTATACAAGGAGTTGAGAAGGTAAATATAGAAAATTTAAAAATTGAACTAAATTATTATGAAAAACAAAGAATCGAAATTGAGGCTAAAATAAATCAAAATGTCAAAGAGTTTAGCCATTCTCTTGAAGATTTAACGAATGAGAACAATAAGCTAATTAAGGAAAAAGAAGAAATAGGGAAAAATATAGAAAAATCAAAGATTGAGTTAAATACAGCAAAAAGAGATCAAGAAAGGCTGTTAAATGAAATCAAAAGACTGGAAGGTTTTATTAGTATAGAAAATGAGCAGAAATCAGTCAAAACTCTATATGATAAATTATCTGCATCTCATGCCCAAGCTCTGGAAAAACTGAATTCCTCAATTAGCTCATTAAAATCCCAAAAAGATGAAATAAATAGCAATTGCTTGATGCTGCATCAGAAAATCGAGACTGACATTAAAAAATACTCAAACTCTCAGCTCTCTTATAACAAAAAAATAGAAGACTATAACGCTATCATTACTACCTTAAACCAAAACTTACATAAACTTAAAATTTACATTGACCAGCTTGAAGAAATTTACAACAAAAAAGCCAGCATCGACCATCACTTTGATACTCTTTTAAAAAATTATGAACAAAATGTAGAAGTGAAAGATGCACTCACCCAAGAACTCGAGCATTTTTCTGATTTTATGTTTGCACTCACGCAGTCATTTTTAAAAGAGCATAGGATTTATAAAAGCCTAAAGTTAATAATTGATGAAAAGGATTATGAATTAAAATCTATGAGACTTGTAGTAGCTGAAGTAAAACAAAGCAATCCAGTTTATTTTCCGGTCAAAGGTGATGAAATTGATGAAGCACTTGCAGATTATCTAAACTCTCGCGATCAGATAATGCAACTGCCTTTTATAAGAGAAAAATCTGGAAACTACTACTATGGAACTAGAAGAGCTCTTATCAAGTTTGAAAGAGGCAAATTAAGCGTAAAAGTTGGAGGAGGATTTTTACCAATTGATGAGTTTATTGATGCTTATACAGATGTAGAATTAGAAAAATTCCATCTAAAAAATTTAGGAACAAGCCCTAGAATGAAGAAATTTTTGGGAAAATGGGCTGGAGGGATATTAAAGGATGACTTAGGCTCCCCAGAAAAGTTAAGAGAATGTTTAGTTCAAGCTGCAGAAGATCAAGCATTTATTCCAATTTATGGTGTAAAGAGCGAAAGAATCAGCAATTCTCCATCACCAAAGAAGTCAACTGAAGAATATTCTATATAACTATTAATTATTATTCAAAAAATTGTGGATAGCGATATACCAACATCCTTAAAAATTCATGATTCTCTAATAATTGCATATGAGCACTCCTCCCGATAATAGTATCTAGTGATTGCTCAAGTTTAAAATTAACATCTAATTTCAATAGAAAGCTATTAGACAGCCTCCTCAATATATTTTCTACCATTTTGGCATAAATGCTTCCATTGTTCAATTCCTTTGCAAATATTCCAGGAATCTCAATCCTTGCTGATTCAAATGGCGCATACTCATCTTGAGCAGAACTTATAAGAACTACATATTTAAATCACTCCAAACCTTCAGAGAGAGATAATTGGTATATGAATGTCCCTTCTTGAATATGATAATCTTGTAAACAAAGTTGTTTTAATGATAAAACCCTTCTAATGAATTTTAAAAATCATATTCCAGCGTCCAAAAGCTTACTTGAATTCATTAACCCCAAATGTGGGGTAGATAATGATAAATACAGTTGCATTTTATCTGATAAAGCGTCTAAGTATGGTAAAGCTGCGCGAATAATTAGTCCTCCTAAGCTGTGCCCTATAAATGAAATTCTTGGTGCTTCATCAGGGCACCATTCTGAGAGATACCCAACTAATTCTTTGGCAAGTCTAAATCCCATTTCTTTGATATCCCCATCGGTTTTTGTTTCATTTAAGTTTGATTCTAAAAAGAAACATTTTGTATATACAAGAGATATATAATTCTTTAAAATTTTTAAATCATTGGAATTTCCTTGAAATCCGTGAACTAATACAATTATATGTAAGTCTTCAATTTTTCTAATTGGATGCTTTTTCAGCTGCTTTCTATAGACTTTTTCAGAAAACATGTTAGAGGATAAGCTTTCTGGGTAACAGACTTGCTCGTATAAAATCGGATGAGTTGCTATGTTAGTAATAAAAGCAGTATCTTGAATAGATAATGGCTCTAAATTACTAAAGTATGGGTTTTCTCTTATTTTTATAGATTCTGCTGAATGCTCTTTTTTGGCTTCATTATTAAATCAAACCTGGTTTCAATTTCTGCCTTCTTCTTTTATACAAAATTCTGCACATCTTTCCATTATTTTATTTTCATAGAAAAATTTGAAAAACTTCAAGGATTTTCTGGAATTTTTTATTATAATTTCTCTTAGAACCATAAATGCTTGATAAATACAGCCAGCAATAAGCTTTATTTCTCTCAACAAACTCACACTAATTACATATGGATCATGGCTATTTAATTTCTCTGCAAAACTTCCTTCATTTTCGTCCAAATTTTCACTCAAAAGTGGCAATTTCAAAGGCTGAGGTACCTCTATATTAGAAAAATCATATTCATTTTTTATCTTTTCTATCAAAACTCTTATCCCTTCATGAACCTCTACTAAATTAGTCACATATTCATCATACTTTCTATCGATTTCTCCTCCACCAATAAATGCTTTAATTTTCCCTTTTTTATCTTTGAACAGAATATTCATAAAATCACTGGATTCGTCTTCAGTCAATTTATAATCATAAAAAACAGCATGAATTATTCCATCAACATTCGAAAAATACTCAGAATTAAATAGTCCCGGAAAATATTCATGAACTCCTTTCAAAGGGTTTGAAATTTTATATCGGCAAGTTTTTACTGTTTGAAAATTTCCCTCCCTTGCCAACTGTACGAGATTATCAAGAATGGGCTTTTTTCCGGGGATCTCTTGGAAAAGTAAATCCAATTGTATGATTAATCCTTGCTCAGCCTGGCTTTTAGATGGCTTCATATACAGCTGAAATGTTGAAATTTCGTTAAGTTTTACTTTTTCTTCACTATATCGAATTAAAAAAACTCGAGACTTTACTGTTTTTTTATTTTCATTCAAAGATCCGGGAAGAATATCATGAGGATTTAATTTAATCGGGTTGATATCTTTTGTCTTTATATTTGATAAAGAAATTGGAATTGCATACACTCTCCTGTCCTTTTTCATGTAATAGCAAGAGATTTGCAATTGATATAAGCCTTGCTGATAGAGATCTATATTCTTGTAAGTGTCCAATTGGATTACTATTTCTAAGACAGATTTAAGAGCCATTTATCTTAAAATTATTTGAGTTAAAAATCAGAGTGGTTTTTTCATAATCGGGATGCCAATAATTAAAAAATATAGAAAATGCTGAGATTTCTGATAAAACTAAGAGAAAAAGGAAGATTTTTATTATAGCAAGATTTAA
>CATKHM010001191.1:0-10785 GCA_949751825.1 Blepharisma undulans | reverse complement strand
TCGACAGTTAAAATTTGGAATATGACTGATGGAAGCTTTGAGGATATTTATAAGCATGATGATCGTGCTTTAACTATGGATTTATCACTTGATGGGAGGTATTTAGCGACAGGGGGTGCTGACAGAACGGTTAGAATATATGACTTGATAGAAAAGAAGGTCATTGCAACTATTGAAAGTGCAACTAACTCAATATGATATGTAAAATTCAATAAAAAATGCACGAAAATTGCATCTGGAGATAATGATTCAGTGGGTTTTATTCATGAATTTGGGACCTGAAATCTTATTCGTAAATTGGAAGGGCACACAAAAAGAGTGTCTTGTATTGAGCTGATTAATGACGATAGACGCTGCGTTACTGCCAGCAATGATACATCTTTAAGAATTTGGGATTTAGTTAATGACTCTAATCCAATAGTGATGCAATGGCATTCGAACTGAATAAAAGCAATGTTAATAAGCAGCAATGAATTAAATGTGTTTTCAATTTCAGAAGATCATAGAATTGTTACTTGAAGAATTCCAAATTTTGATGAAAATAATCAAGTAAGACTCAAAGATGTCCATGATAAAGATATTTACAATATTGTCTACTCACAAAAGCGTGGATTATTTTTTACAAACGCAAATGATTGCTTAGCTGTTGCCTGGGATTTTAATACCAAAAAAGTTGTTCAAAAATTTTCACATAAAGATGGAGTATACGCAAAGTGTTTATCTCATGATGAAAATTATTTAATCACTTGTACAGCAGGAAATGAAATAATTTACTGGGATCTTGATACATATACTCAATCTTCCCCAGAGGAGCCTAATGAAGCTACTGTCAAATCAATAATTGCAACAAAAGATGGAAAATATTTAATTACAGGAGACACAATCTGTAGAGTTACTATCAAAAGCATCGGAGCCTCTGGAAAAACTACAGTTCTATTTGTTTTCAGAAAGCATAAAACAACCGTTTGGTCTCTTGCAGTAAATTCTACATCAACAATGCTTTTCTCAGGAGATGAAAATGGGATGATTTATCAAATAAATCTTATTGATGGAAACGAAATAGCTCATTATAACATGCACACAAAAAAAGTCAAATGCCTTGGAGTGTCAAAAAATGACAGCTGTTTTATATCTGGATCATGGGATTGCACTTTTAAAGTGTGGAGTATTTCTAAGAGAAGCTTATTAAGAAGTGTAGATGTGGGAGATACGATTAATGCTATTTATTTTACAAATGATAATAACTATTTTATGTTGGCACAAAAAAACCAAATAATTTCAATATGAAATTTAAGAAATTTTGCCTTAATTACGGAATTGAAATATGATAAAGATTGTACAGCACTTGAATTGACTCATGATGAGAAATATATTATAACTGCTGAGCAATGTAATGTTTACATTTTAAAAAATCCTTTAATGGATACAGAATTTTGGATTTATGGCGATAGAGATACCTATAATTTTTTAGTGTATATAAAATACATTCTTATGGGTGAGCCTAAGCCTTATAATGCTGCTATGAATAAATATTTGATAGCTCCAGTTATGATGAATATTCTGCACATATACAGTTATTTTAATTTGACAAATCACTTGAAAAAAGCATTAGAAGACAAAGCACCATTTTACTCTTCAAGAAAGAATGTCAGTCCACTTAATCTTTGTCTATCAAAAGACTATCCAGATGCAGCTGGCGTAATTCTAAATTGAGTGATTAAAAACTTAAAAACCAATGTGTATGCTTCAAAATGTATAGAAGACTGTCTTACAACATTAAATTTCAAAGGATATCCTATTTTAAGCGTACTCTATGAGAACTTTTGGTATAATTCAAAAGATCATGATTTACCAAAATTTTGCCCCAAAACTACTAAGCTTCCAATTACAATTTCTTCCAGAAGTATTGAGCCTCTCTCAGAAAATTTTTTCAAAGGAAATGTGAGCGCAACTGAAGGAAAATCAGTTAAATACTTCATTTCAACAGTAAGTGTAAACATGGCACCTGGCTCAAAAGAAAGCATCGCTTTCTTAAGAAGTATATGAAAGTGTGACAATGAAGAAATTTTAAGGACAAAATTCATCAAACATTTACTTCATTATAAATGAGGCCAGCTTTGATGGATAAAAGTTATAGAAGCCCTTGTATATGCCATATATATGGCTTATTTAATAGCTTATACAATTAATTTCCCTGGCTATGGAACCGAAGCAATCCCACTGTTCTTAATCAATCTCTTGCTTGTAGGGATGGTTGTTTATAGAATTTTGACAGGCGGAACAGTGGTATTAGAAAGTGGATGGGATATCATTGATTTTCTGCGATTTGCAGTCTTGATAATTTATATTTTGTTTATCTGGTCAGATTATTGACAGAGCAATAACAATTATTTATTTACCTTGCTCATCCTCTTGTCATTTATTCGTGGGATTTCTTATTTCCGTATATTTGAAGAAACTCGATATTTGATTCACCTTATTCAAGAAGTTTCATTTGAAATCGGGTCATTTCTTGTGCTGCTGCTATATTCTACACTATCATTTGGAGTTATTTTTTATACAATTCAAAACGATGCGAGTCTTCATATAGCAGATTACTTAACAATGGCTTATAGAATCGATTTAAATGACTTTGATACAAGCAATTTCAATTCATTCGAATGAATTATATTTGGCGTATCCACTTTGGTGAACTCCATTATTATGCTAAATTTATTAATCAGCATCATGGGTGATACATACGAGAGAGTCAAAGACGGAATTATTGTTGCAGACGGAAAAGAGCTAGCTAATTTAATTATTGAATGCGAACTACTATTGATTTGGAAAAGAAATAAAACAGTGAAAAAATATTTGCAAAATTGCAGAGAAGAAGGTGACAAGGTTGAGGATCAATGGGATGGATCTTTTAGAGAAATTAAAGATAAAATTGTTATTATGAAAAAAATCATTGAAGATGGAGACAATATGGCAATGGATAGCTTAAAAAAATTGTCTGATGAAATGAAAAAAGTCGAGACAGGATATGGTGAAATTGAAGAAAAATTTTTAAAAGATATGAAAGATTATGTTGATAAGGGGACTGGATATGTGGAAGATCTCAACGGCCGCTTTGATAGAATTTTAAAAAAGATTGAAGATCGGAAAGTACAAGCAGAAAAAAAGAAAATTAATTAGAGAGAATATAATTTTTATTTTATTATGGTTTTTATATGTCAAAGTCAAAACACCCAAAACTGTATATTTATAATCTTAATTTTCATATAGATTTTTTTATTTTAATAATACGTTATGGCTTTTATATATTCAATCCAAAAGACGAAAACATTAAATAAATTCACTGAAAAATCAGAAAATTAAAATTTTCAAGCCCAATTCCTTTCAAAATATAAAATTAATACCAGATGAATGCTTATTATAAAAATAAAATTTATGCAATATCAAATCTTATCAGTAATAAAAGTTCAGCCAAGTCTCACCTTATCCTAAAATTTTTTCAATCAAATTAAGATTTCAAAAATGTTCGATAATTGAAAGGCAAAAGCTGAAAAAATCTAGTCTTAAAGGCTTTATGGCTATATTTTAAATTATTAGTTAGTTATTAGCTATTCAGTTGATGTTTGACTTATATGCCCAGTGACAGTTGATCCTGGATATATAGGAACTTCTATAAAAGGGTTAGAAATAGCTTGATTATTCTGAATTAAAAATGGTCCTTGTATGCACATACAGTTAATAAGAGCTCTTGAATATATCGTCCCTCTCCAACCTATAAAACAACTAAATGAGTAGAAGATCATTAAAAATATAAAGTAAAATGAATTTGCATTACTAATCAGCGGATAGAAAATTCAGAGTAGCCAAAAATATTTTAATGCATAGAATACCGAAAAGATTGATAAGCAATAAAATAATACAAGAAGGACTTTCAAATGAGCAGGATTTGTAATTTTGTATATTAGCACGCCAGCGACTCCTACTGTTAGTAAAAAACATGATCACACAATAGACCAAAATAATGTATTCCAACCTAATTCCGTAAAATAAGATTCAAAAGAGACTAAAAATATAATCAAAATTATAGCTGAGTTTATTTGCAATTTTCTCTGGTGGCTTTTTATCATTGAACTCTCAGACTGAATCAGATTGCCATGCATATTTAATATTATACATAAAGTTTTGTTTAATTCCATCCAAGATTCTAAAAACAGTAATTATACTTTGGTTTTCAATGCTCTTTTTTACTTTATAATTTTTTATGCAGAAATGTTCAATGGTAATTTTTTCTCCAAATTTTGGTATAAGAATTATGACATTGTGTCAGTTTGTAGATTTGGATTTAATCACAAATTTTTTAATTATTTTCGAGGAAAATACTTACTGCCAATTAAAATAATACTTTTTAATACAGCTATCCAATTAAAATAATTAAATTTAGCTAATTTATACCATTTAACTGGATGATATATTGCATTTTGTGTTTTTGATAATTATTTATCCGAGATGGCACAACTTCATACAAATATAAAATAACGAAAACTATTATAAATAAGAACTTATTAAATTACTTAACGTTCTGCAGAAGAATCAACAAGATATGGATATTCTGCGTTAAATTGTGATCGATAATCTGCAGGATTGCCATTGGTATTATTCATAGATTGTTGATATTCCCCCTGAAAAGCTCCAAACATAAACAAATTTCTCAAAAATTTTGAAGCTTTTAATCCTTTCCATGCCATTCAAACAGCAAATATAAAATAAGCTACACCCCAACCAAAAAGTATCAATCATATAAATTCAATACCTCCTAAACCAATCTCATCTTTGTATTTGTCCCAATCTCCAGTTCCTGTTGCCTTTTCAATAATAAATAATATAGATAAAGCGAGGAAAAAGAATACACCTAATACACAATAACCCAAAACGCCTCAAAATATACAAATTAGACCCTTTAGATCTGCAGGATTATTTGTTACTGAAATTAGTAACCCAAAAATCCCTGCTATTGCAAAAGGGCAGCAATCTATAAGCTCAAACATAGTAAATTGCCAAAGATATTCTAAATTTAAAAACATGCTCATAAATGCGGGTGGAAAGATTCACTGAAATAAAAATATAGTAGAAATTATACGTAAGTTCTTTTTAGCTTTGATGCTGTCTGGAGGAATAAGGCTGGTGTTCATATTTCTTTATAAATGGATTTATTCAACAGCTTGAAATTTTATAAATCAATATTTATTATGACTATTTTATAAGAAAGCTAAAGTTTTATTTGAGAAATATTTATAAATATTATTAATATTCTAATATAAATTATTTTGAAGCCAAAAAATTATGACATTTATTCCTACAACAATAAAATTGCGTAAAATATTGACATTTATTTTGAAAATTGATAACAGGGTTAGCATGAATAAATTTTTAGAGAGTAAATCATTTATTGAGGTACCCAAACATTATGTGGATCTTAAGTTACTTTAATACTAGTCAAGTGTGCCAAAAGATGGTTTATCTTCACGCCTAAAGCCAATTGCTTCTCACAGAGCAACCATCCTCGATGCACTTACACTCATATAACTTGTATCTGCTATATGATATCTGTTGACTCTAGATTTCTCTATATTGCCTAAGAAAATTCATCCTTATTTAAAATCATAAAAAAAAATTAATCCAGCTTTGGTAAAGAAAAAAACTTGTTTGCTATAAAATGAAGAATTAAGAGTGCTCCATTATTTATCTCAATTATTTTATGATAATTATGTTTAAGTAGTATTTTTCATTTTTAATCGTCACTTTTAATATTAAAATAAGCATAAGTTTTTGAGCTGGATTCATTCAGACGCTATAGTTAATTTATAATAAATACTGAGAAGTATGTGCTAAATCTTTGATTTAAGATGAATGATTAAAGCTTAATTTTTCTATTAAATTATTTTCTTTAGAGTAAGTTTTTGATTTTAAACTTGGAAAAATTGATAATACATATAGAAAATTTTGCATTTCAGATTTTTAACAAAAGAAAGAGATTAAAAATTTAAATAAACATTCAGAAATATATAATAAACATATAAAGATTTACCTGATAAAGTTTATGGAATTTTCAAATAAACTATAAAACGGCAGGCTTTTATAAAGCTTATTTTGCGAGAACTTGTTTTCTTTATGTTTTTTTTTTTATTTAAAAAGGGTTAAAATAGTTATATTAGAAAATATGTAGTTGAACAATTAATTTTTGTAAATTTAGTCAATTTGGCTTATAGATTTAAAGGCATGTTGTGCAATATTGACAGGATTCAATTACAATCTTCCGACAGTTTATCCTCAGACATTGTTGATATTTAATTATTTTCTGAATTTATGATATTTTTTGCAAAATGTAGCTTAAAATATCAGGCTCTGCCTGATCAGTCTAATACAAAACAGAATATTTTAAGGTCTTTATTTTATTATCTATATTTAGCTTTATCTTCAGCATAGTGAGACGACCATTTTCCTTTTAATTCATTCATATTTTCCCAGTTGTATTTACTTTACCTAATATGTTTACATATTTGTTACAATATAATATTTAATTTTTGCTGCAAAAATTTTCGATAGGATTATAATCATCAATAGTTGCATTAAAATAAGATTTATTACTCGATTCCATTAAGTATATATTAAATTATACTCATTATATTAAAATGTCATCTTTCCACAACTTCTTTATAGAGTTTTTTCTTTAATAGGCTTTATTTGATAATTTACTCTGTGAGCTTTTATTAAGAAAACGTTACAATTTTATTATTTGGTTTGCATAATTGGAGTAGATAAATCTAGTTCAATAATAATTAATGAATTTAATTTGGTTTCTTGGCCTGATTCAATTCGCAAGCTCATCTGGCGAGATGTTGATTTATGTACTTTATTCTGAACAAACAAATCCAAACTTGGTAGCAAGCATGAAAAGCAGCTTGTATAAGGCAATTAATAAAGATGAACAGTATTTCGATATTGTAATTCTGGAGCTGTCATTAACCTCAGATTTGGCTGATATTTTGACAGCTAAGATAGCTTTTATTATTATAGACGCAACTTTTGATATTTATTACAACAGAATTATTAGCCAATATACTGAAGAAAATAAAATGGTAAATCTTGTATTAAGTCCTAACAGTAATTATGATGGCGAATACCAGTTTTTCCTTCATAATTCTATTGCTCAACACCAAAAAACTGCTGAGACTGTTATTGAATTCTTTGGGTGAAAGAATATCGCAATAATTTCTAACGAGCAATTGATGAATATAAAAATGGCGTCAAGCCTCGAAAAACGGCTAAAAAACCAAATTTCGCTAAAACTGATACTTCCTCATTCAATAAATGAAGATAATGTAGGAGGCTTAATTAGCAAAATTATTAAACCAGATGGCATCCAAATGTTTTTTATATTAGAAGAAGGAGAACATTTTTTTAATTTTATCGAAATTTTGAAAAATAAAAAAATATATAAAAAAGGTGCAGGGATTTTGGCTGGAAGCATAAGTATCTGGGCATCTAGTGAGAATGGAGTTATTTTATACGCGGAAAAAGGGCTAGAAACTGCTAAATCATATTCTGAATATGAAATATTAGCAATAAAGCAGTTTACTGATGTGATTATTGAGTATAAATCTAAATATCAAGGATCTCAAAAAATTGATTCATTGTTGCTTAAGCAATTGTTTGAATCAATAACCTCAGAGCATAGAAAATTGCCATTATTTTCTTTAATTAATATTGAGAATAATGAGAAGATTGTAAAAGGGCTAATAAATGACTCAAATATTCAAGTTTTTAACAATACATTTTTCTACCCTGGAAATACCACAGAAGATCCAAAAGTATCTGAAACTCAAATAGTTGTTTCAATTGCTTCAGGAGCAAAAGAGCCCAAAGGTTTCCCTGACAATTTTTATAATCCTGAAAATTTTAAAGGCTCTCTCTACGCTCAATGAATTGTAAACAATTCCACATCCATTCTAAAAAATTTCTATATAAGCCAATTTGAAACCGATTGCGGTTCAAATAATTTTGATTTCGATTACTATTACAATTGTATGAAGCCTTTTAAAGACCAACTTGGTGTAGCATTCCTTTCTCCTTCATTCGAATATGGCGCACTTGGATACATTTTAGTTCTCAGAAGTTTAGGATTAGAAATTCCTCATTCTGGTGCTGCAACAATCCTCAGTGAGCTCTCAAATAAAACAGAATATCCTGAATATATGAGAATCTTAAGTAGTCCTTATGATTTTGCAGTAGTTTGTGCTAAAAGCATCACTTATTTTGGATGGAGTAATATTGCCATTATTTATAGCAATACTACTGCAGAGGTTTCTCTTTATAATATTTTTGTTGAACAATGTGCAAGATTTGGGATCTCGATTTTGAATGATGAAAATAAAAGGATGATTTCGGAGAGATATTTGAGAAAAGATTTCGAGGAATTTAAATATATATTTCAAAATGTTTATGATTCAAAGGCAAGAATTTTGATAGTGTTTATGGACGTTATATATGCTTTACAAGCAATGGAAGGGTTATATGATATCGGATTTAGAAAAGGGGATATTGTGCCGATATTTAGAAGTAAAACTGGAGGAGCTATTGATGCTTTTACTGATCTTCCTGAATTTGTGCATAAAAGAAAAGAGTTGATGCTGGGGTGTTTGAGTTTTTCTAGTATGGAATATTATGGAGATTATGGAGAAAAAATAGAAAATGAGATAGCAAAAGCTTTTTATCCAGAATACCCAAGTTATAAATGTTATTCGTTTGATGCGTTTATGCTGGCAGCTCATGGACTTGATTATACAATAAACCAAGGAGGAGAAGTAGAAAATCCTTGATTATTGAATAAAAATATGAGAAAACAAAGATTTGTAGGCTGCGGTGGGGTTATTTCTATTAAATCAAATGCAAATGATAGAAATTCATCACCGAAACAGCTGTCTAATTTTTATTACAATGAAACTGACAAAACTTATATAGAGACAGAAGTAATTATTATTGATTTAGAATCATCAAAACATTTCACTATTATTCAACCAATCAATTGACCTGATGGCTCTTCTACGACTCCAAAAGACCTAAGAGATGAAAACTTTGATTGCCCTTTTGAAAAAAGGGTTACAAGTCAATCTGGAAAAGGTATTGGACTGCTATTTGGCGTAGGCTTTGCGATTCTATCTGCATTAGGAATCATTACGTTTGTAATATGAAAGAGATGAAAATCAATTGACTATCCCAAACTTATGGAGCCTACAAAGATAAAATTTGCTGATATGGTAGTAGAGCTGGTAATTGCCATTGATTTTTTTCAGTTTCTTTATTTAGGCTCACTGATATCAATGAGCTCACGTATAGCTTATATTAGTGAATCTACTTCTTTGGATTTATCTAGGATAATTACTTTTAAAGGAACAATTTTTTGGATCATATTGATTATTGCTCTTTCTCTTGCATTACTAAGCATTTTTTTAAATATTTTTACAGTGACAAGACTCAAAAATTTTTTCAAAATAAAATTTTGTATCAATATAAAATCCTTTGCAGAATTGTTAATGCCCTTAATCGGAAACGCTTTATTTGTTCCGATCTTTTCTTTTCTATTAAACATTTTTGCATGCACCCACTCAACTGGTGATTATATTTCTGATACTTATTTTGACTATGATTGTTATCAATATTGCTGGCAAGGAAAGCATCTCACTTTTACGATGCTCTCTATAATAACAATTTTTATTTATGTGCCTTTAACAATCTATTATCGACCATTATATCAAGAAGTCCAAGAGTCTTTGAATATCAAAACTATGCCAAATTATTTGATTATCAAGAGTTTCGCTCAAATCTTCTTTGTAGTTTTGAAAAAGACTCTAGGTCTTTACCAGCCAGAAATCCATGGATTTATTTATTTGATGTTTTTTATAGTATATATTTGAATTACACTCAGAATAAAACCATACAATTATGATAAAATTTGTCTTCTGCATTTATTTTCACTACTTTTGGTGGCTTGGTCAGTGCTCTGGACATCATTATCAAACTCACTTGCAGTTGATTTCGTTCCATGAATAGTTTGTCATATGGTTGGCTGGGTTACAATTATAATGTGGGGAGCTCTTCTCTCTAAAAAATATCCATCATTACTTATATCAGAAAGCGGCATTGATGTTTCACTCCTTTTTAAATTCATGCTAGGAAAGATTGAAGCAAGTCAGATTGGCAAAAAAGAAATTAAATTTGTTTTTAAGAGAGATATTGAAAATTCGTGGAAAAAAATTAATTCCCAAGATGAAGAGAAATCCGAATTAAAACCTGTGGTTGATGCTTCTCAAGAAAAATCATATAATTCTGTCGATATGGTGATACGCATTTATGAAAACGAAGATATGAAAAATGATGAATCAGATAGAATGTTTTCAACTCGCAAACTTATAGATTAATAATAATTTAGGTTTTTAATATATTATCAGAGTGATAATACATTATTTGCTGCTTCTGATAAATTTTGAATTATTTTTTATTCCTGAACAGCATAAATAGTTATTTTCAGTCAGCTTGCATCCCTTTAATTTAACCAGAAAATATTATGAATGCAGTATATATCAACTTATCCATATACACTCTTTATCTTGGCAGCAATCACAGCTTTTTAATAGTGAGCCAAAAATATAAAATATTTTTAAATTTATGAGCTTACAGAGATAAAATATTATTAGATATATTGTTTAAATCAGTGATAGATTTTTTGCATAA